>JAMKCH010000658.1:0-69402 GCA_023653785.1 Ophioderma brevispina
TTCAGGGAAATTTTGCGATAAGTTCCGAGAGTTGCTTGTCGTGGCGTATACGTTCTAATTTTGCCGCCGCCGTCGTGCCGATAGACACTTTCAATAAAAAAAGACAATAACTTTTGCAAAATAAAAATTATTAAAAGTTCCCCTGCATTGACTGGTCCTCAATCCCCAGGGTACCCCAGATTTTACGGAAGTGGTCAAAATTTTGGTATCAGAAGAAAGCTATTTTTCTCATACCCTGTGATTGTTTGGATTTTATGAGCAAAAATATACCCATTTTTGGCCGACCAATATCGGATTTAATTTTAGATTGTTTACACAGTACTTAGAAGATCACGTTTTTAGCTCTCGATTCAAAACTGTTTGAAATATATCGGCACGGCGCGAAACTTTACAGTGGATTTTTTTTAGGTTAAGGCCATTCTAGCCAAGATCCAAAAATTTTAGACTTAAATCGGTTGAAGAAAAGTACCATAATCATGTGACGTGCATTTCGTTATCCTAGCACCGTAATTAAGAAATTCGGGTGGATGCATAATCGTTTATGGGCAATGTTCAGAGGTCAAAAAACAAATAATGGGCGCGCTGCATCCGACCATTATTTTAAGTTTCCGGCCGAGGATCATTTATGAGCCTCATAGTTGATACTGCAAACCCTATTTCTTTTCATCATTACCTAACAAATCTTGATTTATTAAGAAATTAATTTGCGACCCATTATTGCAGAATAATGGGCATTAAACTGACTAATCAGAATACTCCATTTTCAATATTGGCAGCAGAGGATAGAAATTTTTGTTTGTGGTTGGTTACTATTATCACCCAGTGGGCATCGACGCTGGAACTTCGAAAAGACGTCGAGAGTTTTAGAAATTTTACACCTATTAATGTCGAAAATGCCAAATCGATTTGAGTCGTCTTTAAAACTCGATTCAATTTGCAGTTTTCGACGTAAATTTATAAAAAACCGTGGACTGTTTTTTCGACGTCGCTCTAAACGATATGCCCGCTGGGATCAATAAAATTTTATTTCCATTTCAGTTCATTCTGAGGGTGCATTTCCGGCGTTTTTAGAATCACCCGCCCCATAGGCCTCAGACTAAAATTAGGCAGTTCAATCACCCTTTACGTAATCGGTTCCCGAAACCGCTGCACACAGCACATGTGCGTGGATCACACCAACTCATTCAATTATTTGAGTTTTTCCCCGAAAACAAAAGCATATAGGCAAATAATGCTGCAACGATTCAGCCATCCCTTCAATATAGCATTGCTTATATCTTCTTTGCCATCCTTAACGTTATCGAAAACATATCAACTTTTTCTTTATGGCCCAGTATCCATCGTTTAGGTGATTTCAAGAAGCTGTCCTCTTTGCTGCGGCAACTGTGTCATGTCCTGGGGGGTACGATAATTTCATTAGGGGTAAAGTCTTACATAGTGTTATGCTCAGAGGAAAGCCGCTTGGTGGTCGCCGCTTGCAGGAATGAGGTATTATAGTCCAGCTGCGCTATTGCTTGATACGTCATCGAGCGGGGTGCACCGCTCCAAAGTTGAATTCAAGTCAACTCAATGCGATTTCCCAAAGCGGCATCCCGAGCGGCAGGGAGATAGATTTATCGGCTTGACGCTTGCGCGCTGGTCACCGCAAGCGATTCTGACCTGCTTGCGAGTGGACGTAAATTGCATCACAGGGGCGGATTTAAGGGAAGGCGCCCCCGGCGGGTGCCCACCTCTATATTTTGTAGAGCACAGGGCGCCGGGCGCCACAAGAGCGCCGGGCGAACTGTAGATTTATGAAAAATGACTTTTTTACGCACAGGGAGCCCATAGATCTTCTCTAAGAATGCGGTACAGGGCGTCGGGGGCGGTAGATATCGGCTTTGTGGGCGCCCAGCGGACGCTTTACCCCCTCCCAGCTTGCGAATTTTGTCGAACCGACTGGGAAAATGGGTCTACCTGCAGCGTCAGCGGCTGGAAATTGGGCACCCCTCTATTAAGAAATCCTGGTAATCCCCTCCCCTGCATCATCAAGCGGCAAAGCGGTATATTGGTCATGACATATGTATGACCATTATCACACAGTGTGAAGAAAATAGGTCCAGATTTCCCGCTTACCTTATCTCAATGTTTAATTGCTATTTGTTTACTTCCATATATTTTAAAATTAGGCGCTATATTGCAAAATAGTTCTGCCATTGCCTCTCACTCGACATCCTGGCTTTATCCTCGCCTCCTGTCATCTTTGGATGTGTGTGATTGCGCCACCAGGGTGTCTACGACAGGAGAAGGGGACAGGCTAGGTCTCCTTTTGATTTGGACTGACATGCCCTGGCTGACACTGGACCGAACGTGACTATACGGTGCTCTGAACATAACTTCAATTTTATATAATTTTAGGGAATTTAATGGACCGAGACGGACTTTTCATTTTTAATAGCGGTAATTGTGAGTAGTGGGAATGCTTTCCTGAATAAATTGTTCTTATTGTATTTACGGCAGATAGCCAGTATTTCCTGTGTCAGCCATTCTTTTATTTTGGCCGTAAGTTTGAGTTATTTTGAAGCCATCGAGCGAGGTACGCTACAAACAAATACTTGCCTTTGTATAAAGGTTTTACTATATGCATCCATAATTTACCATGTTGTAAGTTACACCTTTTGAAATATTTTCCCCATTTTAGGCAAAAATGCAAATTTTGTAACTAGCCATGCATTCTGCATGGCAAGACCTCGGCATATTCTCATATGCATTGTCGGAGAAAATCCCAATTACACACAAATTTGTTTGAAGGCCACTAAAATACAAAATTATCAATTCTCTTCTAATTAAAGGTCACATAATGGTCCAATCGCTGATAGCCTCGTCCCCAGGACCCTGGTCAAATTTTGGTATCAGAAGAAAGCTATTCTCATTTACTCTGTGAAGTCTCAGGGATAAAGGAATGTTTGGTTTCAATGTTATGAGTGCAAATATGCTCCATCACCATATGCATTTTACACAGTAAAACTCTATGGTGATTACAAATTCATGTTTTTGAGCTTATTTAAAAAGAGTTTTGAATATTGGCGCAAAACTTATGGGGTTTAAAAAATTTGGGGTGAGCCACTCTATCAAGATGAAAACCTTAATCGGGTCATGCCCCTTTAAGTAATACTATAGTAGCTTCTCACCAAAGAATGGCACTCGCTTCTCAAAAGGGGTGTATCATGTGGAAAGTGCAGATCCGATTGGCTTTTGAATCAGGTCATAGCCATGAATAACAGCTCGTTAATCTGAATGGCTGATTGTGTGTTCATCTTTCGGAGCAAGTTGCTTAAAGAGTAAATAGGCCTGCCCATACGCTCATAGCATATTGCGAGCATTACGCAGTCAAGAGATGCCATTTCTTTTGTGACAGCTACTATAGTAGATCGAATCGGGGGGGGGGGGTGGGGACGATGGGCCCGATCTGCTCGATTGGGGATTTGGTATTTCAGAATAAGGCACACAAATTTGTACATAGCTGTTTGGACCCTAACAAACCAAATCAGCTTTTCCTTAGATTAACCGTTTCTGCACATACTTAAAGCAAAATTTCATATGGAAGTCAGGTACTGACTTTTAAGGAGAGTGAGAGTGATAGCCCCGTACAGCTCTCCTTAAGCACTTTTTAGGAGAGTGATTTAAAGCTCCCTGGGAATCTTGTTCTTTCCCTGGTTAATAGTGGTAAATGTCATGGACCGCTCCCCTCAAAACCTCCCTGATATGACCCTGGATAGCTTTACTGAGCACCACCTTAAATTAAAAGTCAGTCCCTGGGAAGTTCTTTTCAAAATAGAGATTTAAGCAAACATTCTAAACTAAAATTAGAGCAAATAAATACCCAAAATAGTGATTAAAGTAGGAAAAACAAGCTTCCTTGTGTAAGCGGGACACTGTGGTGTCCCGCTTACATGAGGAACTTTTCAATTGGGCATCCCAAGGCATGTTTTACACTCGGCTGCAAAACAGCAATTTCCAAAAACACCAGGCTCATTTTGTTTTAAATATTTGTGGCAAGCTATATCCTTTAGTCAAGTCTTTGTCCGATGTGCGTAAGAGCCGCCCTCCTACAGCGTACCATTAACGTTGACTCAGAGAAGTTTTTGTGTAGTAATTAAATATAGTCATCTGGAACTAAAGATAGTCATCTAAAGTACTCAATTCCAAATTTAGAGATGAATCAGATTTTTCATTTCCTTGCAGTAAACTTTTATGCACAGATAACAAAGCCATAGGATACCATGCATAATAAAAATTCTGGATCCAGAATTTTATGAGAAAGTTGTGATTTTCTATATGAAGGAATTCGATTTGAGCTTAGTTATTTGTCACAGTGATTATGCATGCAAAAAACATGAATTGTTTGAAAAATGAGTGCGCCCTCATCAGGAAATCTCTGAGTCAGCCTTTAAGTCTGACTTTGGTAAAGACTAGCACTCTGGGTTACGCCGGATGTTGATGCCGATTTGAATTCACCGTTGCTGTTAAGTTGTCATATGCCCTACCCCCGGATCAAATCTGCACATAAGATTGGGCACTTATTGTATTTACCTAGGGCAACAGTTCAGATAATATATTTTTTGAGGTAGGTCGGTGGGGACGAGGCTGTGGATCCAGGCCGTCCCTAGAGGGGGGGTTGGGGGCGACACCCCCCCATTTACAGAACTCTGTCTTAAGCAAAAATGGTATTAATGTCAAATAGATGAAATAAAATATTTTAATAGTATTTTAAACAATTTTTTAATGATATTGGTATCCCCCCAGATTTTTTTTACTGATGGTAAAAAATAGTTTTGCCGGCAAAAGTGTTCATTTGCCGACACAATTTCAAAATTTAAACTTTGCGAGTATAACTGTAACAGTTTGACAGAAAAATCTGAAACTTCCTGTCACTCCAATTATTTACCTTAAAAAGTAATAGCAATATTTAGTACATGTATTTTTGATGTTCCCTCCCGATCCTCCCAGTTTATTTTTTTTTAGATTTATACACAGTTGTGTTTGCTGTTGTCTAGTAACTAAATATTATGAACATTGAACTGCATTAGTGTGTCCATCATATCTTACAAAAATGACCCCTATTGACTCTGTGAACTGCCGGAACAGGTAGATGTAAATGGAAAGAATTGTAATTTCTATGTTAAAGGGGCATTCGTGATCCACAGCCTCGTCCCCCGACTTACCTAAAAAAGTTGAGATTTTTATAGCATCTGAACCGTTAGCCTTAGCAATATATCCATGTGTACCAAATCTTACGTGCAAATTCGGTGGTATCGGTAAGAAATTCGCAATTAATATAATAATAATAATATGCAGACATTTATAAAAGCGCTCTTACACAAATGGTATCACAGCGCTGTACAATTATTATTATTGCGCTGCCGTTAGGAAATCGTCACAATCATTTCGCTTCATCTAGGAGGCTGCTCTAAGACATGCCTTACAAGCGCACATGCCTATCAGCACTTACATTGTAATATCCCCCATAACAGCTCCTCAGATTTCGCTTGGGTCGACAATTAAGGCAATTGTGATTAAGTATCTTGCCCAGGGACACAAACACATTGACATCAGCGGGGCTCAAACTCACGATTTACAATGTTATTACGATCATGAGTCCTGCGCTGCCTATGGGACCGTGGGAAACAAGCATTTGCTCATAACACAAAACCGCAAGATCGGGAGCAACTCAAATTTTGTGAATAAGCTTTTCTCAATTGATGATATAGTGAACCATGAAGAAAACAGAAGGTGCTGGAATCACAAAATGCACGTCATTTTTTTTTGGGTAATGGACACTCCTCTAAAATTATTACTTTAATCTATGCCCTGGAACTGTTGCAAAATGTCAGCGACCATTTATGGGTCCTATTTTTTTAGTGTGTGCGGGAGCAGCGGGACATAACAAAAGTGGACCTAACCTCTCCAAAAATGGTCTTTGGTTGGACTTTTTGAAAGTCTCATCATCAAAAAGTGCAAATTGAAAGGTGATCAGGTGATTTGGGCATTAAATTCAGAGATGTAACTTACCCGGAAATGTAAAAAAAAATATTTTTTTTTTTTTCAATTTCTGAGATCAAATTATTATTGATAAAGGTAAAACTGCATCAAAAACCAAAGTTTTAAGTACCAATTTAATTTAGAGAAGGGGTCTTGTACCCTAAAATCATGTAAGATATGCTCCCAGAGCTTCAGCGGATGCTACGCTAAAATTTGGCCAAGTTCCCGTCGGTTCAAATTTTGGATTTTCAAGAAATGGGACTACTCCTCTGTTACATCTCTTAAAGCCCATTTTTTCAACCAAGTTACTTTATCTTGTTTGTTGCATATTTTCGTAGTGGCTCAATACTAGTATTATAAAATTTTCTATAAATTTTGGACTTTTTATTTAAAAAAGAGCAAAAAGTAGACCTGTGTACTGGCCTGAACCCTTTAATGACTATGGAAATGCGAATTCGGTTTATTAAAGGAGATCATCATGCTACGCTTTACTTATTGTTCTCGCTGGGTTGATGGGAGCGGCCATGTTGCCAACAAAAAAAGGAGGTGTGTGATGGAATGTTACTGAGAAGTTTGTTATATAGAGTGTCCCACAAAATGTCACTGTATTATATGTTTTTAAAAAGCGGGACTAAATGTCAACCGAAACGCTATTCAGCATGTAATGCTCGAGTAGAGCCATGAGTCCCTCAATGCCACGTGCTATACAATCACTTCAAATTCCTCGCGTAAAATCAATTGAGACCTTCAATGCGTACCTTTGTAATGACACTATTTTGCAATCTGTCAGCTGAACGGTGATTTGGGACAGGTGGACTTTAATTGGCTCTCACTCTTCATTGTGGGCCGCCAGCTTTATCTGGAGGACCACTTAGCATCCGTTGTGCGTGTGTATGTATGTTGTGTGTTTTTATAGTGTTTGTCAAAATTGTTACGGTTTTTTTCATGGGGCGGCCCACAGCTTTATTCTTTGAATATAGTTAGCGTGAAAGCCGAGAACCTCGAAATTCTAGTTGGGATATGTACATGGAAAATCTTTACATTCGAAGTAAGGAGGCCTACCGTTCGAATTCTTTGTATCGAGGTTTATCTGTGAAGTAGTTTATTTCTTTATTGGGAATATGACTGCAGATGTGAACACTCGTTTCAAAGGCATACAAACCATGTTAATACTTCAAAAAGTAAATTAACTTTGTTTGACAATCATGATGGGACAAACTATAGACATGACGTAGCATTAGCCTCCGAGATTGCCGAAACGGTCACTATTGCTGTGATAATTACGTTAAACATGGATCCGCCCATTCAGTTCCCGATTCATTTTTGTCTTCTAATAGTATTAATTTATTGTAATATCATCAATGTGTGAGAATTGTTTCAATCATGATTTATCACATAGTGAAACTAAAAAATTAAGCGTGTTATGTCCCTTAATTTTGGTCTACACGGTGAACTGTCCTTGTGAACATGCCGAGTCTGCACAACCAGTTTCCTGTTTTTCAAAAAAATGAAATATTAACCACCGTAGGTAACACACATGGTTAGCACAACAACCTTCTGCATACTTCCTAAATTTGAATGGTAAATCTTCTAGAATGTCTCCTACCAAAACAAAGACAAAAGACTTACATCCAGAACAGGCCCTGCCCCATCCCTCCCACCATGGTTTGCGCATTCAGACGCGGTCGGACACCACTACAACTGCGACACCCCGAATAGAGAGATGTTTTCTTGGCCAACTACACACGGAACAGAGACCGAATGAACAGGGGTTCAATTCTCCCATCTTAAGCCTTATCAGTGCTAGGGGAACCGATGCATCTTCAAGAGAAGAAGATGATACTACATGCTCTTGGACAAGTGGGAAGGAGGTAAGAGACCGGGGTATTTTTTGTCCAAGGTTGGATATTATGGTCTTGTACAAAAAAAAGGCATACTTAGGGTCATTTTATGAGATGAGGGAAGGTACATTGCTTAGGATCCGTATCAAAATCATGAAAATCTAAGGGAATTTATGTTTTCACTTTGTAAATTAGCATAGGTGTTAGGATTCAACATTGTTCTTTCAACAGAAAAAAAGTGGAAAAATAGTGGATCTCTCGATTACAATTTTCTTATAATTTCCACCCGGCTGATTTAATTGTTTTCTGAATTGTGGATCAGGAATGTGTAATGCCGATGCCTCCCTTATGTTATCTTCGCGTCATCGTGTTCATTAGTCCGTGCACGTCATTGATAAGGTTTAGGTGTTAGATTAGTGAGCTGTGTAAACTGATTCCGGGGCAGTGCCCTACCACAAAAAATGCCGAATAAGCAGTCATAGGCAGTCGATAGGCAGTCGAAGGCATTCAACGTATTATAAGCAGTCAAAGCATTTTTAAATAAGTAGTCGAAGGTCTCTACATGTAGTCATAATCTAAAAATAGGCAGTCGATCTTTGAAAAATAAGCAGTCGAAGACAATTAGAAATTAGCCTTCATAGTCAGAATTCAAAATAGGAGTCAGTATTGAAAATTAGCCAGTGAAGGACATTCAAATAAGCAGTCTATGAAGGCCTAAAATAAGCAGTCAGTACCTAATTTGCATAAAGGTCACATGACCACCAACTGCCATTTCAAATTGCTGGGATCATGGCCAGTTGCAAGTGCTGGGAGCACTTATGGTGGATATTTTTGTTTCTTTTCAAGCAATTTGCTTGATTTATGTTGTTTGTGGATCACAATGTCTGCAGAAAGGTAATTGTAGAGTATAGATGACAAATATGCGTACGTTGGCCTTTTAAAATCTTTAACTTGATATAAAACAGTATTGCACTGCTGGAAATTTTGAGGTTGTATAGGCTAGCCAATTGCATGTAAAGTCTTAGGCCTGAATCATGTACCAGTATCGGAGGTATTTGGTGGATTAGGCATGTTTACATGTATGTTTGTTTTGCAAATGTACCATATAAACTCTTCAACTTTAAGGGCATTCTGTGATCCTGTTACAGCCTGCTGAGATTCATCACCCACCACTGCTTAAAAGTAAAGTGCTGCTGCTATATGTATGTGTATTGTGTGGTATTTTCTGTCCTAAACATAGAAAAGCACATGACAAATATTATGTGAATTTAATGCAATATGTAAAAACTTAAGATTGGGATGTGTATCAGGTCTTAATTGCGCACACCTGTGGTGTATAAAGGGGAGACCGATTTAAAGGTGCTTGATCCTATTTATGTCTATGTGCTCTCTACTTGATACGATGAGCCTGGCACTTGCATGTATGCCCTATCATGCACCGTGGGCAACACTTGCGGCTTGACGGTATAAGCAATAATGCATAGTAGTGCAAAGGCCCTATTCAATATTTTGCTAATATGATGTATAACCATTAAAACTGTGGGTTTTTTTTTTTTAATATATCTTGAGAATGGATGAGAAGGGAATGGATTTGAGGGGCTCAAATTTCAGGACAACAATGAGAAAAATATGCTTTTCAACACAATATCAAAATCGATACATCTTCCAGTTAAATCGGGTGGGGAGGGTCAGGGAGTAAGAAGTAAGGCCCGTACCAGAGTTGTTTAGGGGGGACATTTTGTTTCAAAGGGGACCTTTTTTGACCATTTTCGGGGGAAAAAAAAACCTAATTTTTGCTCGCTCAGCTCGCAAAATATATTTTTGGGGGCTTTTTTTATAGCTCTTTCTTTTAGGGTTTTTTTGATTTGGGGGGCCCACGTTAAGGACTGGGGGAAATCCCAAGGACGATGGAACACGCACCTTTAAAAGGGGCGGGCCAAAAGCCAATTTTTTGTGTTTCGCCACCAAAATTCGCCCCCTGAAAAATGGAAAACCACTTTCCCAAAGGATGTTCCATACAACAATTGTGGCTCTAATTAGAACATCAAATAAATTTTCATTGCTGATGAAATAAAAAAATACTGGAATAACAAGTTACTCCAGTTTTGCTAAACGTTTTGCTAAACGTCAAGGCCGATTTTATTTGTTTACCACCAAAGATATGCGTAACTGAAAATTAGCAATTACATAAAACTTTGGACAAAAATAATTAGTGTTTAAACATGGCATGCGAAAAATAAATTGGGTCAACGTGGATCCTCTTATACACTTAAAGGTGGTTGTTTCCGATTTATTGTATTTGTCTCTACTTGATATGAGAGCCGGGCACTTCCACATCCACCCCATCAGTAACCGGTGGGAAACAAACTTGCGGTTTTGCTGTTAGATGCATAATGCATGTTGCAACAGCCCATTCAATACTGGCTCATAAGTGGTAACCACTGAAATGGCGGTTTTTTGTTTATATCTGGGATGAAATGGATTCGAGGGCTCAAATTTCAGGACGACAATGAGAAAAACAATACGGCCTTTTTCATCTTGATATCAAAATCTATACTACTTCCGGTTAATCAGGGGGGTCCCAAAGATGATCGGAACATGCACCTTTAGCGGTAATACAGGGATTCCAACAGCTTTCAAATTGTCATTTTGAGAAAGAAATTGAAGAAAATACAGGCTGTCCAAAAACTGTTAACACGCGGGACAGAGCATTTTGTAAACCTAAATGTACGCATGGGCCTTTGTTTGGTATGCTCTTAAAGCTAATAACTTTTATTTGCCGTTTATTTCATTTCAATGCGATATGTAGAAACAAAATATGCTTCGTCAAAAAGAAGGTACCCATGCGGATTGTCCGATTTACACTAAGTATTTTTACATTGTAAGATTGTTATGAAAACATGATTTTGTAACATACTCAAAATTGGGTTTATTGTGTTATTAATTGCAATTTAACTTATTTAAGATATAAACAATCCCTTTTTAACTTCATTTATTATCATAATTTTGATCATGGTCTTATGATCAGCAATACTTTGTTTTTCAAATATTAATCAGTCAGTTCACTTTCAATAGCAGAGTCAGCCCTATCAAATCTCTCAAAATTACACAGAATGTTAAACCAAACCAAATTAAACAAAACAATCAGACACTTCCTTATTGGATTTCAGCCCTCCCAAAAAAAAATATGTGATTTTATAGTCAGAATAAACAACAAAAACACGAAAGTAAACAAAAAAGAAGAGAAACTTCTGATTATAAGCCTACATGGACTAACTAAGCAGGCCGAATTGGAAATAAAGAAGACAAACAGGGGAAGGCCATAAAGATCCACGGACCAGAATGGCAGAAAACTCAACCAACGTTCCTCCTGTTTAGAATGAGCAGTTTGTGTGGTATAATCCACATGACTTTGGTTAAAAGGGTAATTCCTTCGCTAAGTGTCACTTTCGTGTCCCGCTACTTAACTCCCTATAATGCAAAAAATTACATTCTGATATTTATTTTGTGGTTTGTCTTGATAAATAGATCTTTATTATAAAAAATTATAAAAAAAAACCTTGATAAACAAAGTTAAATGTTGTATTTTTTTACCTAAATGTTTGATGCAACCCCCCGAAACCCTATGTCCCTATGGTTTCGCTTAATACAATTGTGCATTATTTATTTGGTAGTAAAATGTTTCTTTTTGAAAAAACTCTTGATCCCTAAGTATTTACGGATTGAACCTATCCTATCTATCAAATAATGCCATATGCAATCAATTAATCCTAAACTTTTACCATTTTGTTTCAAAAGTCTGTCCCTGGAATTTTTAGAGTCATTTCCCTAACGAACATTTTCAAGGGCAGTCTATAAAATTGAAAACACTGATCCAAAATTAACCTGCTCATAAGTAACCTGCACGAATTGGCACTGGCACATATCATTTATTATCTCCGGCTCTCTAATGAATATCCCTCAAAATACACGACTTTTACAAAAATGAGGGAGCGTACCTTTATTCAGCGTCATTGTCCCGTAACGCTGTATAACACATAATAAAATATAAGGAAATGTCCTTTTGATTGGCACCCTTTCTCGCAACAACAGAATTGTGACGCTGTTACCGCTAATATAGAACCTCACGCTAGCCTCGCCTCCGGGAGACGTTTATACTTGTCTAAAATGTTTGAAACCATCATTTCCGTAACGTGGCATTTCCCGAACTTTTTGCCGTTCAGGAAATGATTTCTTGACACTTTTATCACCTGTTTCTATTGGCAATAAAATCTGAGTCAATCAATCTGGTTTTCTCCATTTGAAAGATCCTCCTCCCTCAATGGTTCTTCATTTTTGTTTCTAATATTGAGGATACGTAGTAGACTTTACTCAGCTTGACATTTTTAACTTTCTGATTGTCATTTTTCCTCCGTAACAAATAGTGTTATGAAATGACTTTTAATGGTTTCCCTATGCTACAACACGAAATTAGATGTCGCAAAAATTATTTGAAGGCTCTAAAAGTCGCGCCGATTGCTCATTCTATATTTGTGCACTATTGTGACACATTCCAAGAAAAAAAATTATGATTTGAAAACCTTTTTTTCTCATGTTTTTTTATCCAAAGTAAACACTTAGCGAAGAATCACCCACAACAACACGGTTTGGTAGGAATCTTGAAGTATTTCTTTAATAAAAACACGGCAAATCTATATTCTTTTTAAGATGGAAAAAGATGTCTATGAATCCAAGTGGTTATTAGCTTGTATTCTGTTGCATCATGCTTCCCAAGTGTTCTAAGGCAGAAATCGGGACCAGTTGAATTTTGCCCTCTCAACTTGATGAAGCATATCTTTTGTTTTACGTATCGGATCGGATTGGAATGAAAGGAAATGGCAAATATCTGTTTCATCATTTCTTTCATTCAGTTTCATCACTTGTCTTCAATGTACCAAACAAAGACCCATAGGCTACTTTTTCTTTTTTATCAAAATGCCGTCGTTCCGAGTGTCACCATTTTTTTTTGGACAGCCTTTAAGAGAGGGAGTGGGGAAGTTCCGGGCTCCAGTCCGCGGTGCTTCTCACAGCCTGAGCTGTGTCGGGCGCCGGAAGGCGTATCGTCCCCAGATGATATGCAGCTGAAAAGTGTCTTCCCAGGGGAATTCAACTGCTGTCATATTCACTACCATCCGCCGTCCGCCCAGTAACTTTCCCCATGGGAGGTACGGGGCATCAGTCGTGGTTCACTTGGGCCTCTTCCCCAGGGGTTGAGCCTAACGTTTAACACTCCGGTCATGAGTGGTGGTGTGTGCATGACCCGGCCTTCACGCACGCCTCTGCCGTTGAGACTTGGGTTAATCCAAATGCCACTGCCAGCAACCACCAGTTGCCGTCCACCGGTGTAACCCAGATACCTCCTGTGGTCGTTGCTTAGCGCTCCGATCTAGGCTGGAGTCGGGGTGTCGCTTAATGTGATGCGCCTCTGGTTTCTTCCGCACTCACTGCTCCCCGTATGGCTTTTGTGTACAAACCGCCTCGTCGACACCCGATCCAGTTCACCTGCATGTTAACAGGAACAGGCGGAGGCAGTTGGGACATTTGGCCCGGGGAAAAAAATTTGCAAATCATGCTAAATCAGCTGTTTTTTTAGCGCCCTCTGACTGGGAAAATTGGCCTTTTGACTCCCTGAGAGGGAAAATTTCACATACTGGAAATTTGCCCCCTCAGAGCGGCAGCAGGCCTTAACGCCACTGGACGCCGGACACGCAAGGCCTAGCATGCTGCCGGGGTGACTTGCTTATAGGGCTTCCTTTATAGGCAGTCGACTGCTATATATGTGCTTCGTACGATAGGCAGTCGACTGCTTATATATAGCTTCGTAGTCGGCGACTGCTTTACCTAGGGCTTTGTAGGATAGGCCAGTTGACTGCTTCTTTAGAGCTTCATATAGGCATCCCCTAATGAAGCTGCTTAAGCTAATTTGCATGTTAACTTGGCTGTTGGAAGACCTAACGACGGCCTATCGACCTTCGAAGGCTTGTCTGAGGTCGTGAAGGCCTAAACATATATGTAACAGCATATGAAGATCTATTTGGACTACTTGAATTTACTGCTTAAAAAGACTGCCTATGCTACTGCTTGTCGACTGCCTATGAGGCCTTCAGTTCGTAGGGTGTTTATCCTCCATATATGGGTCCATGTCCTGTTTATAAGGGGTCCAAAAACAACAGGTTTTGTGACATCAGTCATGCTTCAATTATCTGAGTGTGTTACATTGCCTAATATGTGGTTATTAGTTCAAAACTACGATCAAAAGAGTTTGATAAAGACGTGAATTACTATTTACTCATACAAAAACAAGCATTAAGAAATAATTTCCAGAATCACAGGACTCTATTTTTGTTAAATAGTCCGTTTTCATGTCGCGCTAGTTTTGTAACGACACAACAAGGAGTAAATTCAGTGTTTTTCTACAAACATTAACTTCAGGTATTCATGAATGCTGCAAATATTTTTTAACAATGTGTTTGACATTTCTAGGTAAAACCAACATCCAAAACCTCTGAACTTGGAAAGTCCGACATAACCGGGATACCAAAACCTCATGTCCCCCGTTAATGTCCGACACCTAAAAATTTTAGGAAATATCCCCTCAAACATAAGAAAATCATGGGAGAAATAACAAGCAAATGAAAAAATTTGGTTTTCCCTTGCTTTTTAACACTTGAAAAAATGATAGAATTATTATTCTCAGTATAGATTAGACGGATTAGATTGGAAATGGTGTAGAAATGAACCTTTTAGCCTTTTTTTATTATACAAGGTTTGTGTCCCAGTTATGTACGACACTTTTTTAATTTTCAGTTTTTTCCAGTAATCAAATTTTTTTATCCCCAGATATTCACTTTTTGTATTATAAATGGTCCCTAATCACATTCAATATGCCACATAAAAAACTATTTTAGATTTTTCTATTTTTCTTTAGGGGGATTTTAATGTTCAAGTCATGTCCCATTTATGACCAACCAAGTGCAGACAATTGCAGTAGTTTTTTTATTGGCCATCATGACTTTTTTGGTAATTTGAGTCTAAAAATCCTTTGGATTCCAAAATACCAAAAAATATAAGTGATTCCTCTACATTAGAAACAACATTTCAGATCAATAATGAATGTGATTTTGTGGCTAAATGTCACAGAATTGGAACCCTTAAAACAGGAATTCACACCATATTACGCTTTAACATGGCATGATTGAGCGCTGAGGGCAGATTGGGGGGAACAGTCAGGTTTCACCATCTCTTTGAACTGGCTGAGAATTTCACACGTACGTCTCTGAACACAGGACTGACGGCTTGTTTTATATCTAAAGGGTAGCAAAAAACCAAATTGGGCATGTTTGGGTACAATTTATAAACAGTAACAAGCTGTCAGTTTATCACAGATGGCATCACGAAGAGGATTGGGCAAATTAGAAAGTGTGTAAACAACCTGCAAAAAATTTAAAAAAAATGGGGGGTTGCAGCTGAAATGTTTTGTTTCATTGTGAAGGCTCATATACTGTAAAGTGTGTCTATAAACTTACTAAAATTTCGTTGCCATGGTTTCCTACTAAAAAGAATCCACAAGAGGTTCAATAGTACAGTCAGATGGACGGGCCTGAGATAAAAGTT
Organism: Ophioderma brevispina; assembly: GCA_023653785.1. Classification (NCBI taxonomy): domain Eukaryota; kingdom Metazoa; phylum Echinodermata; class Ophiuroidea; order Amphilepidida; family Ophiodermatidae; genus Ophioderma; species Ophioderma brevispina. The sequence goes on from JAMKCH010000658.1 coordinate 15,516, forward strand.
ATCATTTTTATTTCTTATCAACAAACCACTTGACACCGCAAATCTTCCAACAACAAAGTTAGTGGTTTGTATAAGATATAGATGTTTCAAACCAAGTCTGTTTTGAGAAAGAAGTGAATGATTTTATCATGATGGGAATTGTGTGCTTTGTTCCAGTAGTCAACAGATTATTTTTTTTTTTTGAAAACAATGATGAATCGAGTAGGATGAATGGCATGCCTTTAAAAAAAGAGGGGGAAAATAAATAATGCTTCTCCATATATTTGTCAGGAATCTTTGGAAGAATCATCGGGAAGTTCAGATGAAGACGGAGATGATGGGAAGGAGAAAGAGAGAAAGAGAAAAATACCGTGGGTGCGGATAATGATGAGAAGACCCATCCCGTAAATGGTAGTAAGGAGAAGTTCTAAGACAAGGAAGTCACTTGCCAAAGAAGTGTTAGTTGGCAGGTAAGGTGGCAATAAGCATTACAAAAATATGTTTTGTTGGTTTGTTGCTAAACAGAAAAAAAAAATATTCAGGGGTTGGTGCTTTTTTTTTTTAGATATTCTCAATGCTGTTTCTTAAAAATGCACACAGATTTTAAAAGCTTTTTTCAATGACATAAGCAAAGAGATCTTTTATTTTACTTGTGGCAGGTGATTTGTTGTACTTGATTTTTTCATCTTTGTGTTGGTATTTAAAAAAGAATTTTTTAATTGTGGATGAAAATAATGGGTCGGTCGGCATATATTTTTTTATTTGGTGCTAATTGAATTTGCATAAAAACTTTCGGTCGGCAGGTTTTTTTAGGGTCGGTAGGGTTACGCCAAAAAACATTTTTTTATGCCTATCTGGGAGTTTCTGTAACCCAACCCATCTGACACACTTTGTCTGACACACTTACGAATTTGGAACTTAACGGAATAACCATGTGCTTTATTCTTGAAGTTTGAATTCATAAGTGTGTCAAAAAAAACGTGGGTCAGATGGGTCGGTTACGGAAGGAAATCCTGCAATACTTCACAAATTATACTACCGTAATTTGTACATTTTGCAATTCGGACCAAATTTTAAATTTAATTACCAGATTACAGAGCCTGAGTGTTGTCAGATTTTTTTGAAACAAACAATAAACTACAACTTAAAGTACAAAGAAAAATAAATTTAGTATAAGGCCAAGTAAAAAAAAAAAATGTTTCTTTGAAGTAATTTTTCGGTGAGGTGCAATATTTTCACAACGGACGGAATGAAGTTAGTTTGGAATTTCCAGTCCGCCGTTAAATTACATCGGGGATCCAATTTCCAAATTACAATAGACTTCTTTCTGGAGAAAAACACTTTTGAGCATTACCATAGGGAGGTTTGGTTTATAGACATTACCATACACAAACTGTGCAAAAATATGCAAATTTTGAAAATTTGGGGGCATCATTCAAAAAAAATGTGCTGTAATTGCTAATCTCCTAAAAAGGTATAAAATTAACTAAAGAAAGCTTATGCAAAGTCAGAAGTCCTATTTCCTTGAGGGTATTGAGATGGGTACAGAGTTTAAAAAAAGGAAGTGTTCCATATGTACACTCTTCAAATTCTACAGGAAACAAATTATTCCCTTTTATGGCATTAACACTAAATACCCTAACAATAAGGCCACAAATAAAAAAAATAAAAAAAATTGTTACATGTAGAACTTTGAAAGGGGTAAATATGGACTTCTTGACCCCAAAAAACTAGGACATAGATAAATCCCTCTAGGGTTTAATATTATTAGTGTCATTACCTGAATGCAATATGCCACCAAGCCAAAGTCTCGAATCCACAAAAATGAGGGAATCTGTCATATTAAAACAGGATGAGGTAGTTAGCAACCTGTTTAATATAGAAAAATGGTTAAATTGGACCAAGCTTGACATGGAGTGTTTAACATGTAAGGGAGACGATGAAGCGAGTGAGATATATTATTACACCTTGAATATTCATGAACATACTATGATATTTCATTGGCTGGATTACGATTACGCGAGCTATTTTCCCTAGGGAAATAGACTGAAAACGGTTTCCTACAAACTCATCCCCAGAGTCACAGTGAGGTGTAATAAAAAAATATACAATGGTTTATATCGGGGAAATAGGGCACACTCTTTGTCCCTTGGTACTGGCTACGGGCCTTCAAGTACCGCACCTTCGTTCGGGGTGATAGGCCACGTAACAAGTACCTGGGAAAATAGTGTGCCCTATTTCACTCTAACCAAGTAGTATTTGTATAATATTATATACTTTATTTTCTCCCCTGGATGCTATGTGAAAGTCGCCAGTGTAGCGATTTTCCTATTTTGGTGACACACCAAAATTAAGCCCAATTTCACCCCATCACTTGCCTTGTATTGTCCACCACTTCCTCCCAAAATTAATTGAAGATATATGAATCCTGAGAGTTGTAATTGTCACGTTTCTGACCATGAAAGCGTTTTAGGCGTACAGTGATGATCTTTCGAGAGAGGTGATTGCGCACACCTTCAATTGTCGATCGCCATTTTGAGCTCAAGTAACCCGGAAAGAGACGCTGAATCATGGTCTTTTAAAATGCTCAATGCTGGTTTTATTTGACCTTTGAACTTGGTTTTAAATGGCAAGATGTGATGCAGAAAGGTCAGAAGGATGTAGAACGTGTTTTCTCAGAAAGAAATCATTGAGGTATACCTGAAAAAATGGTTTTTTTGTGTGTGTGATAACGACAAATTTTGGGGGATTTACGACCATATTTTAGTATGTACCCTTGCCGGGATCTGTTGAGTCATCGATTTTTATGTTTTTGTGAGTTATTCCACCTAAAACGGTTCACTTTAAGGCTGGATAGTGTGGCCAAAAATGGCAAAGCGACGGTATAAAATAGGAAATAAATCAAATAGACCATGCACGATCCCCGAAATGCATCTCGTATGGTGCCAATTTCCAATCCGTGAACTTGTACCAGAGTTAAGTTACAAAAAAATTGCGTTCGATCGACGAACAGTGCATAAAATTACAATACAAAGTACCTTTTCCCGTGAAGGTTAATTCTTATAAATGTAGAAGAATATCAAAGCGAAACAAAAAAACATGTTTCTTTGAAGTAATTTTCGTGAGGTGGCACTATTTTCACAACGGACGGACTGAAGTTTGGCATTTCCAGTTCCGCCGTTAAATTACAATCGGGGATCCCAATTCCAATTACAAACTAGCTTCTTTTATGAGAAATACACACTTTTGAGCATTACCATATGGAGGTTTGGTTTATAGACAATTACCAACACAACTGTGCAAAAATCTCAAATTTTGAAAATTTGGGGCACTCTTCAAAAAATGTGCTGTAATTGCTTCATCTCCCAAAAAGTCATAAAATTAACAAAGAGCTTGATGCAAAGTCAGAATTTGCATATTCCTTGAGGTATTGAGATTGTGGATCCCCAATTTAAAAAAAGGAAAGTGTTCCATATGTACCACTCTTCCAAATTCTACAGGAAACAAATTATTTCCATTTATGGCCTAACACTAAGAATACCCTAACCCTAAGGCCAAAAATAATAAAAAAAATTGTTACATGTAGAACTTTGAAGGGGGTACATATGGAATTCTTGCCCCCAAAAAAACCAGGACAATAGATAAATCCCTCTAGGGTTTAATATTATTAGTGTCATTACCTGAATGCCAATTGCCACCAAGCCAAAGTCTCGACATCCACAAAAATTGAGGGCATCTGTCATATTAAAAACAGTGATGAGCTAGTTATGCAACCTTGTTTAATTGTAGAAAAATGGTTAATTGGACCAAGCTTGGACATGGGGTGTTTAACATGATAAGGGAGCAAGATGAAGAGAAGGTGAGATATAATATTACACCTCTTGAATATTCATGAACATAATCATGCTATTTCATTGGCTGATTCCTATTACGCGAGCTATTTCCCTAGGGAAATAGATTGAACTGTTTCCCTACAACCTCATCCCCAGAGTCACAGTGAGGTGTAATAAAACAAATACTACATGGTTTATATCGGGAAATAGGGCACACTATTTTCCCTTGGTACTGGCTACGGGCCTATCACGTACCCTCACCCTTCGGATTCGGGGTGATAGGCCCGTAACCAGTACCTCGGGAAAATAGTGTGCCCTATTTCCCTCTAACCATGTAGTATTTGTATAATATTCTATACTTTATTTTCTCCCCTTGTATAGCTATGTTAAAGTCGCCACGTGTTAGCGATTTCCTATTCTGGTGACACACAAAATAAGCCAATTTCACCCACCTCACTTGCTTAGTATTTGTCCACCACTTCCTCCCAAAATTCATGAAGATGTTTATTATATCCTGAGAGTTGTATATCTGTCACATTTTCTGACATTGAAGATGTTTTAGGCGTACAGTGATGATCTTTCGAGAGAGGTGATTGCGCACGCCTTCAATTGTCGATCGCCATTTTGAGCTCAAGTAACCCGGAAAGAGACGCTGAATCATGGTCTTAAAATTGCTCAATCTGGTTTAATTTGACCTTTTAACTTGGTTTAAACGGCAAGATGTGATGCAGAAAGGTCAGAAGTGATGTAGAAGTGTTTTCTCAGAAAGAAATCATTGTAGGTATACCTGAAAAAATGGTTTTTTTGTGTGTGTGATAACGACAAATTTTGGGTGCATTTACGACCATATTTTAGTATGTAAACCTTGCCGGGATCTGTTGAGTCATCGATTTTTATGTTTTTGTGAGCTTATTCCACCTAAAACGGTTCACTTTCAGGCTGGATAGTGTGGCCAAAAATGGCAAGCGCCGTGTAAATAGAAATTAAATCAAATAGACCATTTGCACGATCCCCGAAATGCATCTCGTATTGTGCCCATTTCCATCCGTGAACTTGTACCAGAGTTCATGTTTACAAAAAATTCGCGTTCGCATCGCCGAACAGGGCCTAAAATTACAATACAAAGTACCTTTTCACGTGAAGTTAATCTTACATAAATGTAGAAGAATATCAAAGGAACAAAAAACAATCAAGGCACCGGTGTTGAAATTCACGACAAAAAGTGATATTTTTGATCGTAACTGCAGTGTGCCCTACTTGTCACCTGCCGGACGATTACACAACTATAGTGCAACGTCACAGATAACATAAGTTTTTGGTATTATCTTTACGCTCCTAACCGTATGTTTTTAGCCAACTTGAGGCTGGTACAAGTTCCCGGATGGAAATGGGCACACTACGAGATGCATTATGGGGATCGTGCAAATGGTCTATTGGTGTGTGGTGCAAAATGGTCGACCGCATGTATGACGCATGTGCGTTACGACCACTTGGCTACTAATGGTGATCTTTGTGTTGCCAGTTGGTCGCGCAAGGCACCGTAACGTGTCGCGACGTGATCGATAGCTATGACCAGAAAACAAACAAGCTAAGGTTTGAAGGACAATATCTCCAGAAAGGAAAGAGATATTGAAAAGATTTTTTCACTACTGGCTTTCTCTGTTTGTGAATTTTTTTATATTCATCACTTCATACACTAAATATTTTTTTAAATTTTGTGTAACATTATAGCTACCTTGTATGGCATGTACCCTCATAGATCATTGCTCGATTGCTAATAGCCCTAATTGTCGCCGTAACCACAGTGGTCAAGAATTTGGTGTCTGAAGTGAAATCTTAGGGCTGAAAGGGCTGTGTTGCCTACGGCTGAGGATGAGGAAGGATATCCTGCCCCGAACTCTGCGGTAGGTGTACCGGCCCGCATAGTGGGCCATAGCTGTGCTGGGGCAGATGCAGGAGCCACCGCAGCTGGGTGCCACCATCCATGCACAGCCCAGGCGGGGTGATGCGGGACAGGCTTGGTATTTATTTTGTATGTTAAACATGGCCAATTTGGTCAACCAAAAAACTTACAAAATCATATTTTAGCCCTCTCTTCAAAGTTCCACTTTTTGATTAGCCTTGTTCAAGGCGCTCTACCAACTTCATTCACTGGTTCACACGTCTGATACAAATAATGTCACAGATCATATTAGGCAGAAAATCATGCGATGAGTGGAGCATATTCCTCTCCCTAAAACTAAAGAAATAGCAATACCATAGGTGCAAGAATTCATTTTATCAAGCACCTAATCAGATGTCTCCAATTCCACCTGGCCTACGTTCCATGCTTGCAGCCTTCCACTAGCAAGTTCAATAAATTCCACTGTCACCCTGAGTAGCATAGCCACTGCACCTGACCACAATAGGTGTTTGTGGATTTATACCTAGACTAGCAGGCTCCTAGATCCAGTGTGCACACCAGACCACCAAGGAGTATACCAATTTATTTTTTATTGAATCTTTCTCTAGACAGGGTAGCCCCTTCAGTGCTAAATCAAACCTGCAAACACAATGTTCAAAATAATTGAGAATAAAATGTCAATAAATACATTGTGAAAAATTTAACAAGTTTGTTGGTTCTTAGTAGACAGCCTTGAACAAGGCTACTTTTTGATGTGACAATTTCAATCTACTAAGGGACACTAGGAGATTTTCTGAGAATATAAATTTCTCTAAATTAATTGCTCTTGACTGCTTATAACAGCTATCAAGAACCTTTCAGAGGACTGCAGGACATAAAAAGAATACCAACAACTAAGTTGAACTTGCCTCTGTCCTAACAGCCCTTGCTCGAATAAACTATCATATATGATAGAAAAAAAATTGAAACCAGCATTTTCAATTTGTTCGCTTCAAGTGTGATTTAGAGGGACAAAAAGAAATTCTCTGAGGATAGAAATTTGTCAAAAGTTTCACTTGAATAGTTGTAAAACACCTACCAAGAATGTTTCAGAGACAACTTATAACAAATACAAAAACATTGTTTTAACTTAGCTGCTGTCCTTATCAGCTTTCATTCTTGATTTGTTTTGGCCAAACCTGCACAACAGAAATTACTAAATTATCTTACATAAAAACAGCATTTTTGAACTCACTTTCAGGTGTGATTTTTATACATAACATTGGTAAGCATTCTAACAGTGTTGCCAACAAAAATTTCGCCTACCCGCGGCAAAGGACCGCGCAAAGGCGCGGCAAATGGCCAAAAAGTAGCCCAATTTTTCACTTTTCGTTAAGCGCGTGTGAGGGCGCTATTTTTACGAAAAAATGCCATTTTAGTCTGATTTTTAACTATTTTTTTTATTTATTTTATATTTATTTTTTTATTTTTATGTGAGGGCGCTATTTTTACGAAAAAATGACGAATACATGTCAAGAAATGTTCCGTTTTATAGTCCTCGAATACCCGCGGCACTTAATTTACCAAATCATTTGATTATATTCGCAACAGAAAAGGATGCGTGCGGCATGTCCTTTTTACTTACATCCTAACAGGTTTAATTGCCCTCTCACGTTTCACCCCAGTGAGCCGGGAATGAACCCTACCCTTGAACATTAGGGAGCTTTCGATTTCCACGACGGATCGTTCTACGACGGTAAAACACCAAGCGTTGTCGTCCTCGCCACGACGGTTGTAGGGCTATTTGCGTGTTGTAGAATCTGGAGGACCGACGTATCGTAAAGTTAGCGCATGCGCACATGTTCGAGGAACCATCCTAGAAGTATCCGTCGTGGATTTCGAAATAAAAGCTCCTATTAGTACCACCCATGACGGTCACTTTTTGTTTGGATAATTATTTCTTGTTATACCTGAGTGAGCACCTACTCCCGTCGTGTAAGGAGCACAAAGGCTGACAAAGCACTCAGATCACAGGATGAAGTTGAGAGTTTGTTAGGGCCTACTATTGTTGTCATACCCCGAGCGAGTACCGAGTACCCCCCTGTAGTGAATGCAGGTAAAGCAATTTCAAGAAGAAAGGAAGCGCTAATCAATTACGGACCTTTTAAAACTTTCTTGGAGCTGGAAATAAATGATGTACAGAGAGATAAAGGATACCCGCGGGTGCCGCGCCGGTGCCGCGCCTTGGGACTATGAAAAGTAGCCCAAATTGGGCGGAAAAAAAACCCGCAGCGGCCTTTTTTTAGGCGCGGCGGCATGTAAAAAGTAGCCCAATGGTGCGGGTAAACCGCTCGTTGGCAACACTGCATTCTAATATGGCACAAAAACCAAAGAACAAATGAACAAATTGGTGTTTAATACAAAATTGAGGTGCATTTTTTCTGGAAATGTGCCCTTGTGTCTTCTGAGAAAATTGGTAAGCATGCTAATATGTATATACAAAAAAATCCAGTTTAAACAAAATTTTTTTACTGGAATTGTTCTTGTTTCTCTTTTAATTATTTGCACAAAATTTCAGGGGAAAATGAAAAAAGAACCATTTTAGATTCAAGGATCTTGCATTGCTGACAAGAAACATAAAGTTGTACTGGGGAGTCACTCATTTTTTACAATTTTACTGAGGAGGAATGGAGAACTGAACATTTTTTGCTGATAAGTGTTAAGTGTGGTCCCCTCTCATGGGCTTTCCCTTTTCAAAAAGTTTTGCATTCCCCTGATTAAATAATGAAATTTCTCCCATTTAAAAGTTCATGATTTACCTCTCTCTTTCCTTGATAAAAAATTCACATTTCCATTCTTGCCACAAAATTAATGAATTTATTTGGATTCCCACCAATCAAAGTCTCTATTCCCATCGTTTAAATAATCACCCCTTCCTTATTACTTGCATGCATGGTCGATAGAAGTTACACTTTACATCAGAGATATACTACGCCGGTCGTGGGCGGTCGGCCATGAGCAGCACTTGCTCTCACCGACCGGCACAGAAGTTCTTTTGGAAGGTTGCCAACGGCACTTACTTCAGTGCATGAAATTTAGCCCATACATGGAAAATAATTCATAGTTTGTCCATAAGTGCCATAAAAGTTTAGTCAATTTCAGATTTATATTTCAGATTTACAACTAACTCGCACTCAAGAGTAGCCTAGCTATATACCTGTTGTAACATTTGCTGTTCTATTCAGCATGTATAGCACTCCCCTCCAGCGGAGAACATATTCAATCTCCATGTCATATAATCATAATCATTCACATATCTCCAGCAGTTACTTTCCGCACTAATTGCAATCACTTTTGTAATGCTTGAAACTTCATTGAAAGAAACTCATTCAGTATATTGTTTTGGTTTCCTGCCTGAACTGTAGGCATATGTATGGCAAATCTACTCAAGGGATAATTTTTGTTACAAACACAACTGTGGGGCAAGTATCCTCCTCGCTTGCCTGCCAAAATCTGAATGCCATGAGATTGAAGATGCCGTGCATGTCAGGGAGAGACTCGTGTGTCCAGGACTGGAAAAAAAAATCCTATATTTCCTGGTGATGCAATCCAAATTTCCCTCCGAGATTGCCAAATTTCCTTCCTAGTTTTCGACAAATTTCCCTCCATTCTTTATGTATTATTGTCTTTTATTTAAAGGACAAAAATTTTCCTTCCAATATTAAATTCCCAGGAATGCGGGCCTTTTCAAATTCCCACTTTTTTTCCAGGCATGCATGTGTTTCTTTACAGAAATAATGGCCATAGACACAGATAAATATAAATATTAGGGGCTCGATACCATGATATGAGGGAAGAATATAAAATGGGACATTTTGTGATCCTTATATCTATTATCCTCTTGTGGTTCACTCCCACCACACCTTATGTTAAAAAAAAAAGCTTGAGAGTTTAAAGGAGAACCCATACAACGATAATATTAAACAATATACACTATAAAATAATTATTGTAACCACATATCGAAATCGAGTGTTTCATAGAAAAAACAGAATTATATAGCCCTACATGAATTAAAACCATCTTGTCTGACCATGTGCCTGATTTAAATTCGCGCTAGTGTATAATAACGTGTTATGCGATACGACTTGCCGTTTAGTCATACATGCCATAGGAAATAACACATTATGAAAGCTCAGTGTGAAAGATGTATACGCTACTGTGCCGCCGTTCCATAAACAATACATATCCCTATACCGTAGCGCGAATATCAATAGCGCATGGTCAGAACAAAATGCTTTTGAATTCCATTTAATGGTTAGGTATAAATCCAGTTTTCCCATGAAACCACTCCATTGTGTCATAATGTTTTTTAAATTATTGCGTATATTGTGCCAGTTATTCTTGATACAGGTTCTCCTTTAAAAGATGCCATTTTCATTTCGAAAACATTTTTGGGATCCTGGGATTTAACCCATTCTTAGCATTGTGGGGCCCAGTTTAGGTGCAATATTACAACATATATAATGCACATTTTCCATTTTTATCCTGTGGCTAAAAAAGCCAGGAGGGAATTTATTACAACATATTCGTATTTTTATATGTGGTTTTTGTGTCTCATTTTGGGTTAGGTTTAACTTGGTATTAAGTTCATGGTTATTTTGAGTAAAAGGGTGAACTTGGTATATATATGTGGATATAGTCGATGGTGGAAGCAAGTAATACCCTGCACTGTGACATTATTTGCACATATTTGCTCATTTGCATTTACTTCCTGCCAGTTCGCTCCCCGCCAGCTCAAAGGGGGCTCTACAATTCTTACTTTTTGTTTTGTGTTTTTTTTTTTTTTGGTTTTTTTTTTTTTTTTTTTTTTTTTTTTTTTTTTTTTTTTTTTTTTTTGTTCTTGTTTTCCCTCCCCAGCTGGTATGCAGAGGAAAATGAGCGAAAACAGAAGGAGGAGAGGCGAAGGACGGAAGCAACCTCCTACCTGTAGAAGATCCCGATGAGATGAAACAGAGGTGAAGAATTAGCCAAAGATGAAGATTGAGGTATGAAGAGTAGCCTGGAGCTAACTAGGATGATGATGTAAGCTTGACTACTTTGAAGAGGAACATTTTCTACATGTGAATTTTCCATCATCTGATTCAGTTTCACTATGAAAAAATGCACAATTGCTGTGTGGAGAAACGAACAAAGTTGAGAATGCATAGCACTTGAAACATGCTTATGTAATGTCCAAGATATTACCTATCACTACCACACTCACTGATCTGAGGCTAGAAAATAATGCGATGACGTCATCCTACCAACACTCAGGGCACAAAATCACTGGCTGCGTCCCTCTGGCTTCCATCCCTGCTGATGGGAATGTGCGCTTGGAGGCCTCGGTTTCGAATCCCGCCAGGCCCTACCCCTTTCTTTTTTCCAGGTAGGAGGTACCCTAACCCCTATCCATGACCAAAACTCACTGAGCTGAGCTAGAAATTCCAAAAAGATGTGATGACGTGATCGTACCAACACTCTATATATGCGCCAAAATCAACCGGGCGCCCTCATGGCTTGTCATCCCTGCTCATGAGAACGGTGCGCCGGAGGCCCCGGGTCGACTAAAACCAAAACACTGCAGGCCTAGAACCACAACATGTTACAGTTAGTCCTAACCTTTTTTCCAGGTATGAGGTACTTAACCTATCATGACCAAAACTCACTGATCTGAGGGCTGAAAATGCGCCAATTCCAAAAAGTGTGATGACGTGGATTGTACCAACAGTCATATGGTCGAATTCACTGGCTCCTTATGGCTTGTCATCCCTGCTGATGGGAAGGTGCGCCGTAGGCCCGGGTTCAAAATCCCCCAGAGATGTCCAATCTTCTTTAGCTTCTATCCCTTTAAAATTACCTACCCCTTCCCTTCCCTCTAGGGTATAGGCAGAAACTAAACGTGTTAACGGTTTAGCTACCCTCTTTTTCCAGGTATTAGGTAACCTAGACAGAACTCTCTGAGCTGAGGCTGGAAAATGCGCCAAGTCCAAAAAGATCGATGATGTCAGCGTACCACACTCATATGGCACAAAATCACTGGCTCCCTTGTGGCTTGCCATCCCTGCTTGTGTGAATTGGTGCACCGGAGGCCCCAGTTCGAATCCCATCAGAGATGTCCACCTTCAGTTTCTATCCCTTAACTCCCTAGGCTTCACCCCCCTTCCTCTAAGGAGATAGGCTAGAAACCAAAACATGTTACAGTTTAGCTACCTTTTCCTTTTTTTTTCAATAGGAGGTACCCTAACTCTATCACGACCCAAACTCCTGAGCTGAGGCTAGAAAATGCACTAAGTCAAAAGATTGCGATGATGTATCGTACCACACTCATTGGGCAACGAAATCACTGGCTCCCTTGTGGCCTTGCTATCATCCCTGCTGATGGGAATGGTGCGCCGGAGGCCTCTGGTTCGAATCCCGCCAGGCTACCCTTTCTTTTTTCCAGGTAGGAGTACCCTAACCTATCATGACCAAAACTCAACCTGATCTGAGGCTAGAAAATGTCCAAAAAGATGTCATGACGTGATCGTACCAACACTCATATGCGCACAAAATCCAAATCACTGGCGCTCCTCATGGCTGTCATCCCCGCTCATGGGAATGGTGCTCGGAGGCCCCGGTTCAATCCCACAAGATGTGCAATCTTCTTTAGCTTCTATCCCTTTACCGTTATAAACCCCTTCCCTTCTCTAAGGTATAGGCCTAGAAACTAAAACAGTGTTACGGTTAGGCTACCCTTCTTTTTCAGGTAGGAGGTACCCTAGACCAAAACTCACTGACTGAGCGGAAAATGCTGCCAAGTCCAAAAAGATGCGATAATGTCATCGGTACCAACATTCATATGGCACAAAATCACTCTGGCTCCCTTGTGGCTTGCATCCCTGCGAGGAATGGTGCACCGGAGGCCCCAGGTTCGAATCCCATCAGAGATGCTAATCTTCAGTTTCTATCCCTTTACTTCCCCCCTTCCTCTAAGGAGATAGGCTAGAACCCAAACAGTGTTACAGTTAGGCTACCCTTCCTTTTTTCCCGGTAAGAGGTAACCCTAACTCTATCCGACCCAAACTAAAACTCACTGAGCTGAGGCTAGAAAATGCACTAAGTCCAAAAAGATGCATGATGTCCATCGTACCAACACTCATATGGCACGAAATCACTGGCTTCCCTTGTGGCTTGCTATCCCTTGAATGGAGAAGGGGGGCGCCGGCAGGCCTCGGTTCGAATATCCCGCCAAGGCTACCCGTTCTTTTTCCAGGTAGGAGGTAACCCTAACCCTATCCTGACCAAAACTCACTGAGCTGAGGCTATAAAAAGTCCAAAAAGATGTGATGACGTGATCGTACCAACCTCATATGCGCACAATCCACTGGCGGCCCTCATGGCTGTCGCCTGCTCATGGTAATGGTGCGCCGGAGGCCCCGGGTTCGATCCCGTCCAGGGATGTCCATCTTCTTTAGCTTCTATCCCTTACCCCTTCCCTCCTCGAAGGGTATAGGCTAGAAACGAAAACAGTGTTACGTAGCTACCCTTCCCTTTTCCCAGGTAGGAGGTAACCCTAACCCTAATCACGGGGGAAAAAAAAAACCACCAAATCACTGAAACTCACTGAGCTAAGGCTAGACAAATGCACTAAGTCCAAAAGAATGCGATGATGTCTTGTCACCAACACTCATATGGGCACAGAAGTCACTGGGCCTCATGGCTTGCCAATCCGTGCTGATGGGAATGGTGCGCCGTCAAGCCCCGTGTTCGAATCCCGCCAGGGATGTCCAATCTTCTTTAACTTTCTTCCCTTTACCCTTACCCCTTCCCTTCCTTTGGGAGATAGACTAGAAACCAAAACACTGCAGGCTAGAAACCAAAACAGTGTTACAGTTAGGGCTAACCTTTTTTTTTCCAGTAGGAAGTACCTTTAACCCTACATGACCAAAACGACTGAGGCTGAGCGGAAAATGCGCCAAGTCCAAAAAAAGATGTGATGACGTGATTGTACCACACATCATATGGGTACGAAATCGCTGCGCCCTCATTGCTTGTCCATACCATCCCGGCTGATGGAATGGTGCGCAGGAGGCCCCGTGTTCGAATCCCACCAGAGATGTCCAATCTTCTTTTGCTTCTATCCCCTTTATACCCCTTCCTTTCCCTTCCTCTCAGGGTATAGGCTAGAAACTAAAACAGTGTTACGGTTAGGCTACCTCTTCTTTTCCAGGTATAGGTACCCTGACCAAAACTCACAGAGCTGAGGCTGGAAAATGCGCCAAGTCCAAAAAGATGCGATGATGTCATCGACCAACACTCATTGGGCACGAAAATTCCACTGGCTCTTCTTGTGGCTTGCCCCTCCCTGCGATGGGAATGGTGCTACCGGAGGCCCCGGGTTTCGCATCCCTCAGAGATGCCAATCTTCAGTTTCTTCCTTTACTCCCCCCTTCCCTCTAAGCGATAGTCTAGAAAACCAAAACACGTGTTACAGTTATGGCTATAACCCTTCTTTTTTTCCAGATAGTAGGTAATCCTAACTTTATCACTACCAAAACTCACTTGCGCTGAGGCTAGAAAATGCACTAAGTCCAAAAAGATCGATGATTTCATCGTGACCAACACTCATATACGGGCACGAAATCACTGGCTCCCTTGTGGCTTGCTATCCCTGCTGATGGGAATGGTGCGCCGGAGGCCTCGGGTTCGAATCCCACCAGGGATGTCCAATCTTCTTTAGCTTCTATCCCTTTACCCCTTCCCTTCCAAAACAGTGTTAGGGTTAAAACCAGAGGGTGTCTTGAATCAATCCCACAATGCATTGCAATGTGCCCATACTGTCCTGTACAAAACACATGTCAGTACTTAGGGATAAAAAGTGTTCAAAAAGTTTAAGAACCACAGGTCATTCCATGACCATTCAAAAAAATCCCTAAGTACTGGCACCTTGTGGGCTAAAATGAGTGTAAAAGTCAGGGGGTTTATGTGTTAAGAATAGGATTTTTGTGGGATCACATACCTTGTTGAGGTAAAATTTCCCAAAACTGGTGCATTGTGGGATTGACTCAATACACCCTCTGGGTTAAAACATTCAAAGACAGGTATACATGAACTGTCAAAATACCTCTCAAATAAGCATTTCATTAAAAAAAAAAACAGCTAGTTACATCTTTCCTTGTCTGCACGTTTAGAATTCGTAAAACCGCAAAAGTGGATCAATCAACTACGCAGTGTGAAAAGCCTTAATATTGCTGTAGAATTTTTACCATATTCAATTACTACCTTTTACCAAAAGTAGAAACTTAACTTCACAAAAGTACCAAACTTCACTTATATGCAATTAAAGTGATGACTTTAGCATATAAACACCATGTGTTGTCATTGATGTAAATTTTAGGACGTAACAAAAGTTAAATAGACATTTTTTCAAAATTACCTGTACATGGGCCTGGTGGTTGGAAAAGAAAACAAACGTACATCACAATGCCACCAGACCCCTCAACAATATCCAATACATGTGACATAGACATTACATAAAAAACGTAATACAATTCTTATTCTTGCAATATAAACTATTACACGCATACACAAATTAAAGGTGCATTCTTATGGCTCGATGGCATCATCTAACTTACACACCCATATCATGAGCAAATGTCCTAAATCTATAGCTTCATTTAAAGACACTATCAGTGATTTGCTAAATCAGCAAATCGAAAAAATCATCAAAAATCAGATTTTTACATGTATGTAACAAGTACAGGTATCCTAACATACCCTGCAAATGATAAGACCAGAAGCAATCTAATAAGGACAGAATCGGAGAATTTAGTCATTACGTCCGTTCGGACACTTACTACAACCGTATTGCTGGAGGACGTATCTTGGAACACTGCGTTTTTCTTCCTCTTTGTCAATTCTACAAGCTGAAAAGTAACTTATGAGAATTCTACAAACAGACTTATCCTTCACTTTGAAGCTATTCCTGCAACATTTCAAATCTTTTTTCAATCAATGATAGGGGTCTTTAAAAAAAACCATCATACCATCAGACTAGCATTTCTGTAGTTTAATAACCAACTGCCTGATAAAAAAAACCACAACTATGGCCAATGACCGTAGAAAAGCAAATTAAAAAATTAGACTAACCGCTCCGGAAAACTACCGGAAATTACGAAGTGCCATTTTAAGAGACACACCAATTACAGTAAAAAGAAAGTCAATCAATCACCTACAATATACATACAATGCAAATGACCTTTTTGAAATTGCTTGTGGGTTGGTATTTCCTTTGCAGTGTGTTCCTGGAGGACCCTTCAGATCGAAAAGTGAGGTCTCTTCTTGTGGGTAAAGTATTTACGGCCACTCTGAAAGATACATGAATGTGATCCTAATATATGCGTTTGAAATTTAGAATCGGCATGAAAATTCCACTTGGTATAAATCCAAGTTTAAATTGTTTGTCCGCTGTAAATGGGGGTGCCAGATTTACCTCTCACTTGTTACAATTCCCCTTACGTACTTCCCATCCTTTCCACTTTACCCGATTCAATGCATCCTCCCAACCCAACCCTCCTACTCTCCTCTTCCAATTGCTTCTTCCATGTCTTCCTGGTACTCCCTCCTCCTCCCGAAACCACCCACCTCAAACTCAAAATCCCTTCTTAAACATGCTTACATCTTTCCTCAGTCAGGTGCCAATCCCAACGTACACTATTCGACTTAGCCAACCGGTCCACCACTTTCTCCAAAACCACATCTGCATCTAGTCGCGTTCCTCTTATCCATCACTTTACAACCACCCTTTGCTCCCATCATTGCTCTCTCTCTTCTCTCTCTGTCCTTCTCAAAATCCCCATCTCATTTTTGCTCCGACACCAGGTCTCACTCCATACCGCATCATGATCTCACACACAACTCGTATACACCATACCTTTCATCGTCAAAGAAACGTTTCCTGTGTAACAACTCCCCACATTCCCAAAACTTCACCCCCCCATACCTCACTCTAGCTGTCCAGCCACCTCGCATCACCACCTCCACCACCCCACTATCCCGGTCCTCCAGGTACGAGAACTCTTTCACCGATTCTACCTCCACACCCTTTTTCCACCTATTCCACCATCCCTCTGTTCTTTCTTGCACTTCAACACAAAATCTCTTGCCAACTTGGGGTCTCCCTCTCTGTTCTTTGGAACCAAATGAGTCCAAACCAGTCTAGTCTTTGACCTGCAGGCATTTGAAAAGCCATCTTAAACCTTTGACTTATCAATGTAAAGTGGTGATTTTTTTCGCACGTGTAATTTTTCGCGCCTCTGCAAATTTCCGCGCCCCATTTTCCTTGTTTTAAATTCACTTTTTCAGATATCCTACATAGACTTACACACAAAATAGAAATGGTTGCGTGTTCTTAAAGTTCGTACGTGTCAGAAGTGTCCGAAAAAGCGTGAAAAATTTTACAGTTATAATTTGATATTCCAGAGATATATAAAGTTCAAAGGTTTAAAAGGTACCATGGCCCGATCGCTAATAGCCTCGTCCCCAGAAGCACCAATTTTAACCGGAGTGTCCCCATTTTGGGTATAAGAGAGACAGCTACCTATTTTTTCCTCATTAACCTGGTGAAATTCTTTATGGGTCTAAAGGATGTTTGGTGAGATGTTATGAGCGAAAATATGGCCCGTTTTGTTCGACCAATTATTTAATTTTACACAGTTACTCTATGGGGATTGCAAAATCACGTTTCAGCTCTGACATCAAAACGGGTTGAAATATCGGTGCAAAACTGTACAGATGGTGTTTGGGGGTGAAGGCCATTTCATCAAGTTGAAAATAACTGATATATACTTAATTCGGGCCATCCCCCTTTGTACAATGGGGACATACTGTAGTTTGCTTTCCCAGAATAGCAGTACATCCGAGGTCTGAAAGTGGACAAGGGATGACTACAATCCAGGCTAATGACTCAACGGTTACTCAGGACAGCTGCTTCGGGAAAGCTAGCTCCAAGTGTCGTTGGCGTCGGCACATCTTCTCTGACTCCTAATACCAGGGGCCTATCGAGTACCACCACGAAGAAGAAGAAAAGAGGAACCTTGAAGATGCCAGGCCTTATACTCCTTGCAGAACCAATATCAGTTAGAGCTTTATGATGATAGGCCTAATAGGTACGTAGAGTGAAAGTTTAAAGGATTGATCAGTAGGTTGGGAGAAACTCCTCTAATTGAATCTCTGGGGTTTCCCCTGTAGATAATAACAAATTGCGTCAACTTTGATGTGTATGTGGTTTTTTTTTCAGGCAAAAAAAGAAAAGAAACTAGAGACATTTTGTGCTCAAAGAGCACGAACCTTAGTCGTGGGATGTTTGCAATTTGGTAATTGGACTTGACCCTTAACATTGGCCATATAACAGGGTCATGTTAGACTTTATTTCCTTTTTTCTTTCCTACTCCCTACAAGTTGGTATATGGTATTTTTGCAATATGGGGAATTTTGATATTTGGCATATTTTGACCTTTGACCCCTAAACGACTGGGTCACAGAGTGGGGTCACTGTGGACTCTTTTTCATAATTCATCGATGCCATCACGATGGCATAATTAGATTAGTCAATTAAGCTTCTTTCAGATTTGACCCATAGATGACCCCATTTGACCTTTGACCCCATGTTGTGAGCACGGATTAATAGTTTTAGGCCAGTGGTTCTGGTGACCAAATATGACATTTCTACCTAATTTGGTTGATGAGTTATAGTGTTTTGCATATTAATTAGCTCATTTGCATATCTTACAGATGGACCCTTGAGCCCAATATTCTGTCACATGATTCTTCTTGACATTATCCGCAACTTTGCACAGACGTCACCGATCCAATCTTTTTGCATATTAAAATTTAGATATGGCCGCCATTTTGAATGTTTAATGAACTCCGATCGTTTATCTGTGTACATCCTATATAAAGGATGGTCTAAGGATTCTTGTGAACAAATATGGAACTATATCTTGGTTGTCTGTAGGACAAGTAGGCATTTAAAGATTGTTACAAAGGCGGCTACTTCCGGTTACGTGACCTTTGACCCCAATCTGAATACACCCCATATGAAGCTTGGGTCAGCGGTTCTTCTGACCAACTTTGGTTGATATGGGGTATACCGTTTGGTACTAGTAGGGATTTTAAGGAGCATTGGAAAGAAAAAGAAGAAGAAGAAGAAATGGCTGGAATACAGGACCTTAGTTGTTGCAACGACTAGGTAAGAGAGAAAAACCATGTCAAACAATGAAACTTGAGAAAATGAACAATGTAAAATTGCTTGTAAGCAAAATATATTTGGCATCCCCTCATTCTCACCACTTCAGATAAATATTGGTTGGTCCCTAAGTTCAATGAGGACGTCCTATTTTCATATATGGGTTAAAGTGCGTGGATTTGCAGGAGTCATTAGACACTGCTTTTTTTTTCAACCAAATTAAAACACCAAAATCACATGTTAATCAGATTTTTAGTTCTGCCTTTGATAAGGTAGATCATAATCTTCTTATTCATAACTACATGATCGTGGTGTAAGGGGTACTCTTTACTTGGATCAGAATTTTCTTATGGGCAGGAAACAGAGGGTTATTTTCGAGGTGAATTTTCCTGAGTGACTTCTGTCCACTTGCCTGGTGTTCCCTCAAGGTTCAGTGCTTGACCTATCCTTTTCCTTATTTTTGTCAGTGATATTACTTTGAATGTGGCTTCTTCCTCTTTTCCAATTTGCTGTGAACCAACTTGGTTAGACCTATTAAAAATCCAAATGATAAGGTTGATTTGCAAAAGATCTTGACAAACTCTACAGTTGGTCAGTCACAAACAAGCTTCCTCTTAATGCAAAATCCCCGTGTGGCTGTTATGCACTTCTCTTAATCCAAAACTTGCAGCAAATCGGATTACTTTTTGGGTAGTGAATGCCTGAAATCAGTTGATGATTTCAAATTGCTTGGTACTCTATTTTCTTCCAATCTTTCATTTTCCTCTCATGTAGATTTCTTGTGCAACAAAATCTCTCGGTTCTTGTGGGTTTCCTATACGGTGCACAAGACATATCATTTCTCTGATCTTATGAATCTCTATAAAGCTTTTGTCCCCCCTCTTCTCATTTACTGTGATGTTTGGGCTCCATATAATGCATGTTACATTAGTAGACTTGAAAAGTTTAAAAGGAGGAGTAAAGAGTCCTTATGTATAGGAAACATTGGGCTCTGGGGAAGCATGTGAGTACACCAAGAGGTGTCTGAATTTGTCTATTGAGTGTAGATCATTAAATTTTTAAAGTTCAGCGGTTGCAGTTTTGTTACAAGCTGTTAAATGATATTGTCCAGCATTCTTTCAAGGACTTGTTTTCCACAGAAGTGTATTTCTCCAGACAGAGTTTTACATTGGCGAGGCAAGGGACTAATTCCTTCTAAAATTCTCTTTGTCTCCTTTCCTAGGACTTTGGTGAGAACATTCCACTTCACCACTCGACGGCCAGCTCTCTCCCAAAATTCAGGTTTTATGTAAGCAGTACTTTCTTACAAGGTTAATACCAACATTGCCTGTCTTCTTTTCACACTTCTTGGTGATTTTTTGTTTTGTATGTATGTATGTTCCAGGAGAGCATTTGCACTGAACGTGTTTGGGCTGTGTAGCCCAAATTTCTTTCCTGAGTTACTCGTTTAGTTGCATTTTGTTATTTCATAAGTAACTCAAATAAATATTTTTTATTAAAATTGTAAGTCTTGAAGACATTGTTTTAAATTATCATTCAATGAAGTCTTCTAATGAAACTAGGCTTCCCAAATTATAGGGGGGGGGGCAGATTTTGTCAAAATAGGACCTTCACCAAAAATGTAGACCTTCCCATGGGGGAAATTGGGCAAAACAGTGGTACCTATTGACCAAAATACTGTCATTTTGACAAACAACATACGGTTGTTCCTAATAAAGCCCATGCGCTAATAAACGCCCCCTACGATTTTTGGATAAAACAATTCAAGAAAATGGGTTAAGCTTACATAAATCACATGATTAATGGCCGGGACTGTCGTAATCCGTATCATAATCGCTGTTGTCATCAATGCTTTCTGCTTCGGATCCATCACTAATGGTAACTGGCACACGTAGATACAAAAAAAGAGGACTGGCACACGTAGATACAAAAAAAGAGGACTGGCACACGTAGATACACAAAGAGAGGATCGCCAAAATGTGTAAGGTGATTTTTGTGGGGATTTTGACTTTCCATTTTTGACTGTAATAAACGCCCCCCTTGAAAAAATGCAC
Organism: Ophioderma brevispina; assembly: GCA_023653785.1. Classification (NCBI taxonomy): domain Eukaryota; kingdom Metazoa; phylum Echinodermata; class Ophiuroidea; order Amphilepidida; family Ophiodermatidae; genus Ophioderma; species Ophioderma brevispina. The sequence continues at coordinate 36,529 of JAMKCH010000658.1, forward strand.
TGCCCGGGGCGTTTATTATTAGGAACAATATGTATGTCATACTCGCAAGCAGCATTTTAAAGATTTTTTTTACTTTACGATTGGGGGTTAAAATATGATTTGGGAAGCTATGATTGCAAGATGCTAAGACTTTCTTTTGACCGACTTAAATATGATTTAAAAAGACTACAACCCTACAATACTCTTGTACACTTAAAACTTTCCTACCAAAAGGGGTGGTTTACCAATTGATATTTTGCACTTTTCATGCAAACACAAGCACCAACCAAGGGAGTCAAGGTGTAGGATATAGATTATCTTAAATGATGGATGTGGGTGCATGGCAACCACCTTCCCTCCTTTGGAAAACATAGTAACTATGATTTTGATACCAATGAATAGCTATGATCCTCTTCTCTCCACTGATAGCTTAATGAGTACTAACATGCCTAGTATGTCAGAATGAGGTCACAGGTTAGGGAGCCAGCAAAATTGCACAAAATCCAAATAATGATGTACAAGGTTAATGTTTCATATTTTCCTTGACCTGTATCACATCATAGTAATGTAATGATGATATTGTTTGTACTTTGATACCACTAGAAAGAAGATATTCTAAGTTATCCTGTGGTACCAAAATTTAAGTATTGGATATAAAATTTAGCAAAATTCAAGATGATGGTAATGCACCCCTCTTGCAGGTGTGTTGATACAAAAATGGTTGGGTAGATGAGGCTAAGTATATGGACAACTAAATTAATTTTCCTTAGAAAGCTCCTGGAGATCATATATCAATGTTTTACTTAGCTTTTATCATGAACTGCCCAAGGTAACCCCCATTGTCTCATATAGCATAAAGCTTTGTTATCGAAGATGTACATTATTGCTGAGTGATTGTTAGGATAAAACAATGCTAACAAGGGTATTTCAAAGTGCAATTGGTTTTGGGAACCCAAAGAAGTAGGTTTAACAAAGCTGTCCAATTTGGTACAGGTTGACAAGGGCTTGGTGAAGATCATTTTGTATTCAATTAGCAGTGAGCTTTAGAGGATCATACAGTTTTTCAGATCATTTGACCCCAATTTTGACCAATTAAAGGTGCAACGAGAGATTTCACATATCAGGTCTCCCTAAAAAAATAGAAAGTACTGGTTTTTGCCCTGATGTAAAGCTTTCAATCAAAATATCCCCATTCTGAAAGGATTAAGCTCAGAATGTTCCTTTGGTACAAAAAATGTGAATTTTCTAATTCCGTATAGGAGCAAAATACGCATTCAGCCTTGGTTTTATTACATTGAAATATAAGCAAATCAAAATCACCTTTTTCTCTCTTTTAAGACATTTCTCTAGCTAAATGCAAGGTGAGAAATCTATTGAGTGTCTTATCTATTTGAAATTACTATTATGACACATTATTTGGGTGCCTCAAATCTTCTCATTGCACCTTTAAAACAAAAGTGTTAAAATCTCTTGGAGACCTTAATAAAAAGAAGTGCAGTAAAAATTTGAACTTTACACCTATGTGAGCAGGAAATTGAGCTGAACTCTTTTTCTTGGCCTTTATAAAGTCTTTTGGCTGTTGTTGCATTGATATTTTTTGGGGGGGGTCAATATCCCAAATTTTGTATTGACCTGTCAGGATACATGTCACCTTGGTGTGAACATAACTCAAGTTAAAGCCACATCAGGGAGTCACCCGAAAGGGTGAAAATATTTGAAATTGCAAGAACAGCTTAAAAAGTGAAGGATAATATAGAGAATTATTTTTTCCAACTGAAAAATAGTAGAAAGGAAGAAAACAACATTATTCAAAGATATGTGACTCTGCATACAATCATACGTTGTAGTAAGTGTCATACTGACTGTAATGACTAAAAGATCCTATTTTGTCCTTATCTGATTTTGGTCTTATAACTTGCAGGATAGTTAGGAAACCTGAACTGTAACTGATTCTGATGAGTTTTTTTTTATTTCTGATTAAGCAAATCCCTGGATTGTGCCTTTAATGGTTGTAATTTGGCCATTATATTTCTTAGTTATACATATAGGTGCTTGCATATATAGGTATCTTATGAGCCAAAATAAAAGTCTACAAACTTGGGTAGTCAGGACTGGCCTCTCTGTCGTCAACTGTGTGCACTAAACTGGATATTGGAAGCATGATAACAGAACCACCCAACGTCATGGAACCCATTGTCAAGTGCTGGAATATCAAATCCAGGTAACAGCAACTGTGCTATGAATTTCTGTTTTCGGTTGGGAGGGCGGGGGGGTGTTGTCCCCATTTGTCGCAAATCACTTAACTCATTTTTTAGTCCAATACCCATTTAGTCCAAGAAAAAAAGCAGAATACCCATGTTGTCCAATACCCATTAGCCCAATACCCACTTAGTCCATACCACTAGTCCAATGCCCACCTTAGTCCAATGCCCACTTAGAGTCCAATACCCACTTTATCCAATCCAACTTAGTTCAATACCCACTTAGTCCAATACCAGTTAGTCCAATATTTACTTATTCCAATACTCACTTAGTCCAACACGCACTTAGTCCAATGCCCACTTAGTCCAATATTGACCTTATTCCAATACTCACTTAGTCCAACACGCACTTAGTCATCACCCACTTAGTTCAATACCCACTTAGTCCAATGCCCACTAAGTGCAATACCCGCTTAGTCCAATACCCCCTTAGTCCAATGTCCACTAGGTCCAATACCCACTTTGTCCAATGCCCACTTAGTCCATACCCACTTAGCCAATACCTTAGTCCCAATACCTTAGTCAACAAACACCCACTAGTTCCATACCCACTTGTCCATACCATTTAGCCAATATTTACTTATTCCAATACTCCATCTTAGTCCAACCCGCACCTTAGTCCCCCTGCCCACTTAAGTTCAATACCCACTTACAATACCCCTTAGTCCAAGCCCACTAAGTGCAATACCCGCTTAGTCCAATACCCCTTAGTCCAATGCCCACTTAGTCCAATACCCACTTAGTCCAATACCCACTTAGTCCAATACCCACTTAGTCCAATGCCCACTTAGTCCAATACCCACTAGTTCCAATCCCACTTGTCTAATATTGATTTAGCCCAACACTCACTTATTCCATTACCGACTTTATCTCAATACCACTTAATTCCAACACCATAGGGTGTTTTGAGTCAATCCCACATGCACCAGTTTGGGAATTTCACTCAATAGGGTCATGTGTCCAATGAAAATCCTATTCTTAACCCCGGGTTCTTCACACAAAAACCGTGACTTAAACATTCATTTTACCCACAAAGCATTAGTACTTAAGGAATTTTTAGCATGATTATGAAATGTCTTGTGGTCTTTACTTTGGAACACTTTTCATCCCTCAGTACTGACATGTGTTTTTTAGTACAGTGCCAGATAGGGACAGTGCAATGCATCATGGATAATTCAAAAACAGCCCTCTGGTCCAACACCTACTTAATCCAATACCCACTTAGCCCAATACCCCTTAGTCCAACACCATTAGTCCAATCTCCACCTTAGTCAAATACCACTTAGTCCTACTATACTTTCCCTTTTCATCCATCCCCTTTTATCCGCTTCCTATTTGTCATTTACTGCCATTTCATTTTTTGATCCCATTTCCCATTTGATTAAATAGCATCTTTATCTCTTGCAAACTATTATCTATGAATAATTGCTTATATGCGCGTAGTATGTTTGATAAAAGGTACAGTGTTCTGTGTATGTATTTTCTCTGTTTCACTCTGGCAGAAGAAATTGACACAAAATAACTTTCTGTAAGACGACGGTAAGAAAGCAAGTAATGACAGAGCCCTGGAACCAATATGGAACTCTTTGGTGTCCAATCCCGAGCAGGACAGCTGGTAGTTTGGAACGATGGTGCAGTGCTTGGTACGGAGTGACAAGCTATCTTGTGTAATTTTAAAGCGGCACTGCACATTTTCACAATATGAATTTCTTCATTGATCGCAATGATAGTGTAGGCATTGGAAGATAGGATATATTTTACACATAAAATAACATACCCCAAAACAGATATCAGATATAATAGAGTCTAAACCTCAGGTAAATTTGTGTCAGGTCAACTTAATTTGTCGTAACTTTGATCACCAAATGTCTATTACATTAATATCATAGACTCGTAACTCGTGGCTATTAAAACACAAAGGTCATATACCGGTCAAACAGGTGTCATACCATGGGATTCTCTCCGTCGTGTTTTTTTTGTGTTAAACACCATTTTCTGTCTCTGCTAAATAATGTCGCCTGCGACATTAATCATAAAAATTGTTCTGTTTACCCATAAGCAGGGTTGTAGCTAGCACATTTTTAGTGGTGGCGTGTTATTATTAGATGAAAAATTTGACATATTTTATAATGTTATGCCTAAAAATGTCCAATATTTGCATGAAATGAATTTAAAAATTGTGCACTTTTGCTCTTTGAGTGGGGGGCTCTAGAGTTAAAATCGGTGTTTAGTGGTGGGCTCTGAAGCTGAGTGGTGGGCTCTGCCGCCCACCATCGCCCACTGTAGCTACACCCCTGCCCATAAGGCTGATGATTTGGTGTTAAATATTTCAGGTGAGGGCTAATGTAATAAAGCTTTACAACCATGCAAAAATATCAATTTTGAACAATCGTGATGGTGCACTATTTTTAAATGTGTCATTTTCTCTTTAAAGGTCCATGGACATGCTTTAAACATACTTATAATACCACCAAAAATGGTTTCATTCATAGTATGTATTGGTATCAATGTAAAATCTGCATGAAGCAGTAATTGAGAAACCGTATATTTGATAAAAATTTGGCATAAATATCGTGTGTTTTGGACAAAATTCCAAAACGAAAGTGATTATCGCGCTGGCAGCGATGACCCGGAAGTGACGCCCGAGTAACAAATACGCGATACGCGTAACACGTCATGATCGTCATCGTGGAACGGACGTGCGCGTGGCCCAGTTTTCTTGCATACGTACACAGTTGACTTCTCGCGGTATATGCGTCGTACGTGTTGTATCATATGGCATAATTTTTCTTGATTTGGTGCCTTAAAATTACGATAATAGACCTAATGTGCTGTATTGTCGACGGGTGCACCAGCGGCGACCGTACCGACAAGGAGAATCAGAACAGAATAGCTTTATTCAAGTTTCCAGACAAAGAAACCGACAAGGAGAGATATCTGGAGTGTGCGGTGCGGTTAGCCCACGTGTGAGCTTTGTTTACAACTTGTTACTTTGACGTCATTAACTGGGTCAAATCCAACTCCAGCATCTTGATACGCGTTCGCGAAAACAGGAGAAGGCCCTGTCAGTTAGGGTATATTTATCCTTGGAATTTAACACTTTCCCGATGTTCACTTTTAAAAATCTGTGTTGCGATATGATCAGGATACTGTTGAGGTACGAAAATGTAAGAAATTAAGAAATGTCTACTCAGCCGTGTCCATGGACCTTTAAGGGTCTGTATCTGATGTTCATACCATGGAAGGGGAGAGGAAAGATGTAAGAAAATGCTGGAAGCAAACAATTTTTTGTTGTGTGCATGTTTGATAGCCCTTTCCAAGTATTAAATATTAAATGATTAAAATACAATGAACAATTAAAATTAGGCCGAATAAAGTGCAAGTCTGTTTCTGGTAGGCAGCATGAATTTTTCTTGTGGGAGAAAATATTCATTTTTCATACCCCATTCTTGAGTATGGAATTCACATTTATAATAACAGTTGAAATGATACGGTCATAAAAAACGTTGGAAGCACTTACGCTTTTCTTTCATGCCCCTTCTGAGTATGGACTTTACAATGTTAAAGGCGCATTTTGTGATCCACAGCCTCCCCCCCCACCCCCGACTTACCCCCCAATTTTTTTTTTTTACATCATCTGAACTGTTGACCTAAGTACAGTATGTGTGCCTAATCCAACTTTGCAGGTTTGATTTACTTTGGGAGAAATTGGCAATTTTGTATGAGATTATACAACACAGTTCTCTATGGGACACTGATACGAACATTTGCTCATAACATCAAAACACACTATCAGAATCAAATGAAATTTTGGAAATAACCTTTTCTCTTCTCATTGATATCTGTTGAATCATGAACAAAAACAAAGATGCTTAGATCACGAAATGCACCATTAAGAATAATTTAATGAAAATAAGTTGCAAGCACTTTGTCTTTCTTGATGCCCTCAGGAACGGACTTAACTATTTAAAGACCAATTATTAGAATCATTAGGTCATTGCACATGTAATAAGTTCAACTAAGTTTATTAATATTATGTATTTTTCGGCTTTATTTAGTTCTATGCTCGCCAGTTTCTCTGAGCTTCTATATAATATTTACTAAGTTTATTAACATAGTCTTGTTGTAATGGTTAAATGTTTACCTTTGTGTATGGCTATGTAAGTAGTCAGAAACATAGGTATATTTTGTGGTTGTTTGTGGCAAGAAGGTGTATTAATAGTTATTTAAAGGTGCAACAAGAGATTTCACATATCAGGTGTCCCTAAAAAAATCTAAAGTACTGATTTTTGCCCTGATGTAAAGCTTTCCATAAAAAAATATCCCCATTTGAAATGATTAAGCTGAAAAATGTTTCTTTGGTACAAAAATTGTGAAATTTCTAATTTTGTATAGGAGCAAATGCGAAAATTCAGCCTATGTTTTATATTGAAATATAAGCAAATCAAAATCACCTTTTTTCTCTTTTAAGACATTTCTGTAGGCAAATACAAGGTAAGAAATCTATTGAGCGTTTATTCTATATGAAATGGCTTCTATGACACAATATTTGGGGAGCTTCAAAATCTCTCGTTGCACCTTTAAAGATACATGAGGACATTTTCAGAAAGAAGCACCCCCAATTTTGTTTTAACCCTGTTTTTTTTTGTATATTTGGAATGCTTAACAATATATTAGATCACACCTGAAGTCAATAAGCCAAATACGCTGTCTTTATGTATAATAAAAGATTCAGTATTTTCTGTCGTGCACGACAGAAATTCAAAGCATGGCTTTCTATAGGGATGATTACGATAGCAGGCAAGTTCAAAACAAGGTTTGCGGTTTTCTTTGGTACTTGTTTGTCCAATAAACTTTTGAAACGTTCTTGGTAGGTGGTGTACAATTGATTCAGTGCAATTGAGAGAAATTTGTAATCTCAAAAAAATCTCCTGTCACTTTAAAGGTGCGTGACCAGATCAAGGTCCTATTTTCATATGTTTTCTCCTTCACATGGAAGCATTACAAGAGACATCTTATTACAAATTCTGAGTTAAAACAGTCCTCCAGCTGTTTGGATAGTATAAGCAAAAATGTACACTAAATTGGCCCATAGGACAGTGTTTGTTGTGGTATAACACATTTAGAGACAGTTTTGTTCATAAAATCAAAAAGAAACATTGCCTGGGTCTAAAATTTTGCTGGGATAATAAGTAAAAAAATGAAATTTCTTCTGATACCATAATCGCAATTATATATTGAGACAAGGGTCCTATGTGGGATAACAGATGAGGTCAGATGTCATTCAGGGGTCACTTGGGGTCATTAAATCTTGTGCATGTGGTATACACTTTTGTTTAAAATGTTGTCTAGCTTTTCAGTACAGTGATGGAGCAAATTCATACTTAGTACAAGGCGTCTAATGTGGGGTAACAGATGAGGAGGTCAAAGTCATATTAATTTGGGGGTCACTTAGGCTCATAACCTCATAATAGGATGACCTGTAGAGACTACTGCCCCTCTTTTTATTTATTCCAGAGAGCCAGGCCTCACAAAGCTAACTTTGGAGCAAGTTTAACACCCAGCTCAGCTGCCCTCATGCACTCGAACAGGACGCGCAAATTGTCCGCCCACAGTGGAATCTTAAGACGCACTGGTCTGACAGGTTCAGCAGTGAGCACAATGTCGGAGGATAAAGATGGGAACGGAGGAAGCAGCTCACGGAGAGGAAGTGTAGTGTCAAGACATGATATGAGTCCTGGAAGGAGGGATTCATTTGGCAGGAAGGAAGGGAATCATCGAAATGATGTCTCACCCAAGAGAGGAGAGGGAAAAGAATTCAGTAAAGGTAGGTCTGATACCATTTCTCTTTGTAAAACATGTTCATATGATTTTAATTTATCTTGCTCTAGGGTAGGGTTGCAAAATTCCCGGGAATTTTCATGGAAATTTTGGGAATTAACAGGAATTTATGGGAATTTTAGGAATTTTCGGGAATTTTCAAACAATCATTTTGAAATTTATCATACAAAAAATACTAGTAAGATCCTTTTGTTCAGATTAGGATATTACTCTGAAATGCTTCAAAAGAACATACAAGCAAAAACAAGCATCTTTTAAACAACTGAGAAAATGAATAACCACTAATTAAAAAAACAGTACATGTTTGGGTCAGTTTATCTTATATTCTATTTCTCACTAGCCTGCTCTTGCAATCTGTATTCTGTAAGCCACCCACCTTGAGCTAAATTTAGATTTAGTGAGAACTTATCTTCAAAACTGCTTTGATTTAACACAAAATACCTCTGAACAGGCTACAAATTGAAATTTGGATTTCCCCATGCAAAATCTGAAATCAGCCAATTGTCTGAAAATTTGCATGCATGTTGTAACCTTTTTGTTTATTAATAATTAGCACAAAACAGTACATACTCGAGAGAAAGGCCTAGCTAACATGGTTTTTAATTTTTCCTCTAGATGAAATATTTTAAATTGTTTAAAATTTAAAAAATGTCAAAATTGAAAATTCCAAAAATTCCCAATATTCCCGGGCCCTTCAAAATTCCCAGAAAGTTTCCAAAATTCACGGAAAGTTTCCACCCCTTTGCAACCCTACTCTAGGGTTCTAGGATGTGGATGTAAATGTGGTTCTGGAGTAGTGCTATAAAGGTTTAAGACAAGGAGTCCATATTGGACCTCTTCAGCTTTTTATTTATTTATTACCTTTGAGCTACCAAAAGCTCAAAATTTGTGGTTCCATTTCAGTGGTCAGACACATTTGATTCATCATTTTTCTATCCATATGGTTTTGTGACACACAAGAAAATTACATTTCCAACAACATTAAAAATGGCCAAGGAGGGCATCATGCATGTCCATCCAGGGTTGCCAAACCCGCGATTTGGTAGCCCAATTGGGCGACTTTTGCTACTCACCCCGCGAACTCCAAAGGCCCACCGCGAATTCGCGACTTTTGGGCTACTTTTCACTTTCCTTAAGCGACAAGCCGCGATATCGTAAAAGAAGTAGTGCTTTATGAGATATAATTGATTTGAATAGGCTTTTCACTTGTTCTTACATACACAATGATGTTCTTGATATAAACAAGCATTGAAATCAATTAAGAATACCACCCTTAGGGTAAGTGTGCAGCCGTGTATGACGGATGACAAAAGGCTGCTGTCAATCAATGGCAATACAATAGGCCTACATAAGCACCTCCTGGAAGCAACTCTGCTGGATAGCTCAGGTAATAATGGTAAGGCCATGGAGTTAACAAGCATAGTTAATTACAAAGTTTAGAATTTAAGTGTCCTAAGAAGACGTAAGCTGTTCCCGATGAGTATGGGCCATCGTATGGGCAAGCTGACTCTAAGGTAAAGTTCGATTTTCGGGAAATAGTGGCGGCGACTTATGAATATTGTTTAAGGGCTGATCAAACTAAACGGAGGTTTCAGTGGTCAAGTAAACCTGTGGACATGCATACACCAGTTAGTTATTCCGGGACACGGATTTGGGGTCGAGGACTCAAAACATTTACCCCATTCCAAATCAATCGAATTTTATAAGGGTCATTGTGCGTGTGTCTTGATATTTTTTTTTTTTACATTTTAGTTAGTTGAGATCGAGTCCAAAATGATACTAACGCAAAAAGTAGAGTTTAAACGCTCCCCAACTTCAATTTTGAGCGCTTTTCAAATTTGGCGACTTTTCGGCGATTTGGGCGACTTTTCGCGCGTCTGCCCGCCACATCGATTTCAAAGTCAAAATATGCCCTATGCCCTCTTTCGAGTATTTGTAGCCAGGCAAGCAGCTAGAAAGTTTGCATGAGGTTCGTTGCCCCTAGCAACGCCCACAGAAAGCCAAGACTCGACCTCCCTGACCACTGACCTCTACAATGGATTAGGAAATCTGAGCTTCGAATTACGGACATGACGGCCATATGGTCATCCAAAAAGAGCCAAGCATAGACTCGATACGTCGTAGGCCCCGGCGCGAAGCCCGGGGCTACGACAAGAGTAAAATAGGATATAGCGGGGGTTTTTCCGACGGAAACTGTCGGAAAAAAAGTTTTAAAATATTTCACTTACCGACCTCCTTTTTGGTATATTCCGACTCCGTGGGTGTATGCCTCTGAATAAAAAATAATTATAGGAACCAAAAAAGCAATTCTGAGGTATAATGTAAACATGTTTCTGCAAGTGTTTGATGTGGAATTTTAATAACGGCAACTTTTAGTATACTTTGTGCCTTCAAATTGTTCTTTCATTTTGAACAGTTATTGATGCCCAACATCCTCGTAAGTACATTGACATGACACTTGCACTCCGTTAGACATAAGAATCAGTGACATTAGGTATGGATTGTAAGTCAGGTGAGTAAATGTCAGGTTTTAAAATTTCGTGAGGACCCTGCAAGAGCTAATTAATCTTCTCTGACTAGTACACGACCACCCAATATGAGTGTAGTCAGAGCACCTCGGGACTAGCCCAAGCAGGTGGTTAAGAGCCGGTCATTTATACAAAATTTGTTCCCATTGAAATGTGGATAAGCGACATAACGACTACAGAATCAAGCAATTCGCAGTAGATCATTGTGGGCGCCAGCTATAGCTGGCCAGGACCACTTAGCAATCCGTTGTGCGTGTGAGTGTGTGCATGTGTTGTGTGAATGTGTGTGTCCAAAAATGTTAGGTTTTTTTTAAATTGACTCAATTGAAAAGTTTAACTTCAATGGGAACCAAATTTCTGCATAGGTGCACAATGGGATCCCTCATATGTTGCTGAGGTCAAGGTCATGTTGAAAGGTCAAAAGGGTCATGTGGAGGTCAAGTTGAACAATGGGCTAAAAAGGTAAAAATTTGATCTAAATTGAAAACTTGAAGTTCAATTGCAAACCAAACTTTTGTCATTAGGGCACCATGCGATCCTCATATGTTGATGAGATCAAAGTCACGTGCCAGGGTCAAAGGTCATGGGGCGGCCCACAGCTTATATTCTTGGATATAGCAAGCGCGAAAGCCGAGAACTGTGAAATTTAGTTGTATTATGCGAGGGAATGGCGTGTCTCTAAAAAACGTGCAACCCGGGGATACCAACTTCTGTTAAAACAAGTTGTCTCTGGACATGCTATTGGGTTTCTAGACCAAGATGTCAGCCCGTTGCTCCATTCATCTAATATACAAGTTATTGTTGTGAGGCCAATACCATTGTCAGAGATCAGTGTCCCTGACCCCTGCTGCAGAAGCGAAAAGCGGTGCTCGTCACGTATAAAAAGCCATGTTGATATGACAAGTCGCATAGGTTTGTAAATAGAGTACGTGCACACGAAGCAAAATTCAGAAATTGGAAGTCGAATTACTTAATTGTTTATACGACTTCTAGTGTGTAATTAAGCTGATTTGGTATCAAACTCCATAAATAATCATTATATCTCTGGTTTAGTAATTTAATAAAATTACCTTGGCATTTAAAAAATATTAGAAGTAAATATATGAGACATTCCTTTTTTCACAGCCACTGCCAACTCTGTCACTTTTGATCAGACTCTGAAGCTGTCACTCAAGGCAAATTTGATACCAATGAATAGATTAAAATCTGCTGAAGCTGTGGTACAAAATAATTTGATCGGCTGATAGTTTGGGTTACTAGAAAAAATCTCTTTTTGTAAACAAATCGGAAAGTTCCATAGCAATACACAGGGAGGCGGGGCTTAGTTGTACTTTCAGCCAATCAGGAGCCTTTAACTTGTTACAGCTTTACCAAAGAGGGCATCACTCACAAATGATAAAAAACAACCAGAGAGTGAAATCGATGTGCCGCGACTTGGGGCCTGATATTTTGTGCAACCATGGTGTCATGCCTCTCCAAAAGACTCAAAATAGTGAAAAAAACACCAGGCTGGTGGTACTTTGATGAGGCCTGATGTAAAATCCCTCTCTTGAACTGGGGATGATAATCTGAATTCACAAGTATAGAACATATGGCTTGGGTTTTACTGTAAAACTGACCCCATATGTGGACCACACTTTTTCTGACACACTTATGAAGCGGAAACCTTACACGGAATAAAGCACAGATTTATTCTGTTAAGGTTCCGAATTCATAAGTGTGTCAGGAAAAAAGTGTCAGATGGGCAGGTTTATGGGAAACTTCCCTTGGGGTTGGGCTGGTGCAGCAGGTTTTCTAGAGTCTCGTACCACTGTGGTCAAAGTTCAACCTCGGTCGAGCCTTGCAATTTCATGTGCGGTTTTGTTCCAGTCATACTTCGCCTTGCAATTTCTTCTTCTGGTACCCTGATTTCCTCCTCCTTCAAAAACTGTATTTTTCATGCCCATGTACATATTGATGTATAGTAAAAATGTTGATAATGTGTTTTGAAATGTATTCAATGCATATTATTTTATTACCACAATCAGGGGCGGATCAGGCTCGATTTAGAACTGGCCCGCTGGCCCGCAGCCAGTGAAATTCAAGTCAGGCCAGTAAGGAATTCACTGGACTGGCCCGTCGGCCAGTGGATTTTCAGAAGTTTTATTGTGGGTAAGGTCTTGCAATAAAAATTCCAGTTTTACCTCAATGTGAATTATCCTCAAAATGCTCAGCCATTTTATTTAAATATTTTCAGGCATTTTCGCTTTTTCAAAAAAGACTTCCACTGGCACAACTTCTAGAACACAGATGGGTGTGTTAGTCCCTATGTCAATCATAGCATTTTATGTGCATAAGAGCGAGGGCCAGTATGTCCCTAGGCTACGTGCATGGTGCTGTTCACGAAAGTATGATCTCACGTTACGACATAATTTCATAACAACGCACAAGCCCTACAAGAAACAGGATAGAAAGATGTTCTAGTATAAGGAAGAAGATACAAAAGAACAAGTATCAAAGGATGGAACCGAAGCTATCTCCAGTATCTCCCAAAGTGACACTGACCTTACTGAGCAAATACTTATGTTTGGGTAGAACATGGGAGTAATGTTTTGTCCACATTTATTTATCAATTATAATTTGTAGTGTGTGCAAATCCAAGTTACAAATCTGTCGGTGATGGGAAAAAATGAGTGTAAAGTAAATGAAAAAAGTAAGACCAATAGATACAAATACTGAGGCCTCAGGGGAGGAGGGGAGGGGCATGATCTGAAATCGGTCGGGTATGTGCGTCGTTCAAGACTCACATTAGCGGCTTCTATTTTCAGTTTTTTAGACTCCCTACCTTGCCACAGATTTTAGCTCAATGGGGAAAAAGTTCATCATTTCCACACCTCTATTTTGAACAAGTCCATGTATTGAAAAAAAATTCAGTTCCCAAAGACCAAATTTATTCAAAAAGGCCCAAGTTTGGAGCTTTGCGCCGTACACTCAAACCTAAGTTGAGTGCTCCTCAGGACTGAGAGCTCAAATATAGGGCCTATTGTATTTCTGACATTTAGGCCAATTATCAGAGTTTGGCGTAAGCAAGAAATTCATGACCATAGCATTGAAAATGGTTGGGCCAGTTAGTTACCTGCCGGGCAAGTAGTTTCCTAGTTCCTGGCCCAACGGGCCAGTACAGACAAAAAAATTAAATCCACCCTGGGGCGGATCCAGGATTTCTCAATAGGGGGGTGCCCAAAAATCTGACAAGAGGGGGGCGTACTGCGGTCCGTTGGCGCCCAAAAAGCAAGATCTACACGGCGCCCGACGACTTTGTACCGTCATTTTAGAGATTAAAGGGCGCCCGGGCGTAAAAAGGGCATTTTCAATATTTACAGTTCGCCCGGCGCTCTATTCAGCGCCCGGCGCCCTGTGTCTGCAAAAATTAGAGCCTCTAAATCCCCCCCTGACAATAGAATTGGAGTGTTGTGGAAATACTAATTCCTCCTCTTTATTCATTTTTTTAAGAAATAAAAATGGCAGTAGTTATCTGAATCAACTTTTGCATAATTATTCATATCATTTTTTCATTTTCATCAAGGTTGACCAAATTCCTAGATGAGATTTATGAGAGTCATCACACCCAGCAGCAAAAACCTGTAGATGAGCTGGAAGAGACTGTCCAAGAAAACACACCAAGAGACAGGTAGGATGATTTGATTGCATAGACAGGGGTTCCGACCTTTTGCCATAGGCGGCCGCATTGGTTGAATCAAAACCTATTGCGGGGACGCAAGCAAATAATCCGGGGTGCTAAAGTTTAGTTTGACAAGTTTGATTAGGGACGGACGTGGCTCTGAGAGTAGAATCCATACCTAAAGCATTTTTGTCGAAAAAGCGACCCATCGCTATGCAGAGATGTGGATTTTAAGCTAAATTTAACACAAGTTTGCTATTTTGCCTAGCAATGGCGACCGTTTTAGCAAATTTTGAAAAATTTTGACTTCAGCTTGAGGAAATTGGATTAATTTTCCAACAATTTTTGCGAAAATTTTGGTTTCAGATTGAGGAAATTGTACTAATTTGTTAAAAAATGTTAGAAAATTTCGGTCTCAGATTATAGAAAGTGGACCAACAAATAAAAAGCAACCCACTTCTACACCAAACTTGGGATGAAAAAGGGTCATTTATAGAAGAAGGCTGAAAATGAGAGGCATATTTGTGGCACGCAAGTACCGCTGGAGTCAGAGTATCCCCATGCAATAATCATCCATACAAATCTGATCTATTATTGCGGCTAAGAGTGGGTGTAATACGGGGGTGATCTGCATGTTTGAGTAGTGTGTGTGTTGGTGCCCATTTGGATGGTGTGGGAGGAGGGAAGGTAATGGGAGGAGGAGGAGGATGGTGGTAGTGATGGTGTTTGGGTATGGTTCTTTGGTTCTATGTGAGATATTTAATGACATCTTTTATTTAAAAATCTATTATGTGAGATATTTATTTTATTTTCTCTGGGAAGTACCTCTGGACCATGGACCTTTAAAGCGAAATTCCAGGTTAATATATCTACGCTTCAACATATTATAAATACATTTTTGTTTCAAATGAATGTCTTTCAGTCAGAAAAAAGACACTCTATTATTGATAACAAAGTAAACGTTTATCCTGTCTTCCGTATGACTGCAGCCATTTTAATCGGCCCACAAGAAAAATAGAAATCATGATGGTGTGTAGTACATAGTGTCTTCAAATAAGTAGCCAATGAATGACACAACCAACCTTTTCAGCTATATTCTGTACAATAATCCGTCCCAATTTTTAATCGATTGTTACAGATTTTCTACTGCACACACTATATAATCCGATTTTCTGACCGGGAGTACCCTAGACATTCCACAGACACCTGTTTTTATCTATTGACTTCTCAAGTCATACAACGTCACCACTGCCGAGCAACGTCACCAATGCCGAACATGACGACATCCATGGACAACATTTATTAGTTAATTCTGCTAATAAAGTAGTCTTTGCAGTAGATATTATTTCTTTCAGACCACGAAGACATCTTTTAAAACATATTTAAATTAAAAATTAGCCTATTAGTACACTTTAAACAAATACAGTGTGCAGTGGTGGATCCAGAATCAGAAAAGCAGGGGCACAAAGTAGAGTTAAAAATTGTGTGTTATCAACCAACACGTTGAACTGGTTCACATTAACTCTTTACACATGTATTGTAGCTAGGAATTTCGTATAGTGGTCCACTTGATACAACAATAATCCTACTTCAATAAAGAGATCTGCGTGAATAAGTCTGTTTGCCAATACCTCGCAATATTTAACTCTTCCTTGCGCCCCTGCTGTTCTGATTCTGGATCCGCCACTGACAGTGTGAGTCAAAATGATTGTTCCCCAAATATCTGATTTTTTTCTTGTGAAACTGTGAGTCTACTGTGCAAGGTTGCTCTTAAAATTGTAAATACCTCAAAAGTACATTTAAATAGCTTTCACAGGAATTTTGAATTTTGGTTCAGGCAATCAATATCTGCACTCATTTAAATAAAGGCCCTCAGATTTGCCTTTGTTCAAGATTCTATTGATTTGGTTATTGAAGCACAAATTTCAAGTGGGATACCTAATGTATGCTTTACACACTCTGGTGGATAAATGGTAATAAATGCCCCAATGAGTATAACACATGCAAGTTATGATTAATGCAACAACAAGTGCAATTCTATTTTGACTGTTTAGAATTCTTCAAGGTTTGGAA
Source organism: Ophioderma brevispina (assembly GCA_023653785.1). Taxonomy (NCBI): domain Eukaryota; kingdom Metazoa; phylum Echinodermata; class Ophiuroidea; order Amphilepidida; family Ophiodermatidae; genus Ophioderma; species Ophioderma brevispina. The sequence continues at coordinate 52,872 of JAMKCH010000658.1, forward strand.
TGAACTCTTTTTAAACTATTTACTAAGGCAAAACAAAAAGATATTGAAAAATTCACACCAAAACCAGGTTTCAATTTAAATGATACACCTTAGTTGGCCAAAGGTCAGACTTTTTTGGAACAATTTTCTTTCATGATAAATATTATAATTTTGTGCTTCAATATCTCTATCGTGAATTAATGCAACAAACAAGAAAGTTATTTGCCATTCTCATTTTTCTGGATCCTGGTTTGTGAATTACACTGTTATTAGTGTTAACATGTCTACTCTAATAAATTTGTACACGTGGCATTTTGAGAGCCCTCTAAAAGTGAGGCCATAACTTGAAAATGAAATGCATGAATCTCGTGATTTTTGACATGGTGATTGAGAAATAAATATTTGTTAATTTAAAGTATATAATAATATTCTAAAAAGATTACAAATATTTTTAATATTTTTGGTTTCATCGGGGAACAATCATTTTGACTCACACTGTACAAAAAAGTTTCCCATCAACCTAAGTACAATTCAAGCAGGAAATGTTTACAAGCTATTTGCATAAACATTGAATGGTCTCTTTCTCTATTAGGTCACCATCTGATGTGAGTGAGGTCAGCATGGCAGGAGACAGCAGACTGGTGTCAGGTAACAGGAGTAACAGTACTAGGAATAGACCAACACTATCGGTATGTTGAAAGATGAAATTGCGTTTAAAATTCTGGAAGGTAGACTTAATTATTGTGCTGTATCACATCACATCATATCATATTCTTAGCAAGTCACATCATACCACAAATCACATCACATTTCAAATCACATATCACATCACATATCATATCACATCACATACCACACCACAGCACATCACATATCACAGCACATCACATATCACAGCACCTCACATCATCACATATCACATTACATATCACATCACATATCACAGCACATGTCACATCACACCATATCACATATCACAGCACATCATATATCATATCACACACCAAAATGGTGTCATTGCTCCTCAAAATATGTATAAATTACAAACACAGCCTTCAAATATTAGTATTGTAAATTTCAAGCCATTCAAGCCTGCTGAACAAAATTCCCCACTTTCTAGGTTCCCTTCTACAATACTCCTTCTATGATTGTCAAAAGAATTTGACCTCTAGCGACCAAAAATTCCCTGATAGCTGCAGGCAGTATCAGCCAAGAAATCCTAAATTTGATGTCACCATTGGTTTAACAATTATCACAAACTCTTGATAGAAAATTCTAAATGTGTATTACTCTAACTCCGCAATTTCAAGAGGTATAACTATAAGGCGAGGGCAAAACATCCTATGGGGCGGCGTCACTTCTGAGATTAAGAATGCTAACCCCCTGGGCACTAGCTGCCTAGCTATCGGCACTATTTTGATTGGTTACTTGGAAGGTAATGGAACCAGCAAATCACAGATACTCTAAGTATGGTGATATGGTTTACACAAAGTTCTAGAAGCACTCTGTAATCAGCCAATCAGACATACTCTATCCAGAGGGTATTTTGAACCAACCCCATAATGCATTGCAATGTGCCTATATACTGTACTGTACTAAACATATGTCAGTACTTAGGGATGAAAAGTGTTCAAGAAGTTTAAGGACTACCAAACATTTCATGATCATGATAAAACATCCTTTGTTGGCTAAAATGAGTGTAAAAGTCAGTGTTTTCATGTGTTAAGAATAGGATTTTTGTGGGATCACATAACCTTATTGAGGTGAAATTTCCTCTAACTGGTGCATTGTGGGATGGACTAAATACACCCTTCAGACTGTAGCATAGGTGGTAGTGCACAGGGGGTTAAAACTGTGTCACTCTTTATATCATTTATTTATTTTGGTCATAATAAATGAGACTTTCAAACAGCACTATTTTGTTTGTATATTTCACCCAGGCAAAGCAGTTAGAAGAGAGAGAACAACAGCAGCATAAGCCAGCAGAGCAGCAAGTCAGCAGATGGGTGACCAATACCACTATGAGACTACACACTAGAACAAGAAGGTAATAAACATCAAGATGTATTATCATACTGATTCGAGTATAGTCCCAACCTTTTTGTGTTGCCTGTCCTAAGGCAGGAAGACACATAGGGATCACTTTGTCCACTCTGGTCTGTTGTTGTTGATGTCTGTTGATGTCTGTCGTTGTTGTTGTGAAAAAGGGTTAACATTTGCCTGTAATATCCGCATACTTTGATGGATTTAAACCAAACTTGAGTCATAGATGCAACATGGGACCCCTCATTTGCTGATGAGGTCAAAGTCACATACCAAGGTCAAAGGTCATGTGAGGTCAAGTTGTAAAATAGGCTGAAAATGTAAAATTGACCTAAATTGAAAAGTTTAAGTTCAATTGGAACCAAACTTTAGTCATAGGTGCAACATTGGATCCCTCATTTGTTGATGAGGTCAAAGGTCACATGCCAAGGTCAAAGGTCATATGAGGCCTATCATTACAAACCGCGACAGCAGACGACACATGCGGTCCGAGGGCCAATGTATTTTTTAAGCTGAAAATATCTTGAAATTTGGGGGTGGGATAATGCCCGAATTTTGCCCAAAGTCAGAATCAAAAATATGTTGGCATATTTGCTACACATAAAACCACTTCATTACTTCAAAATTTGGAACTACTGAAAAATGCAGTTTTACGATAGTACGTAGTTTTCACCCTCCTGATGAAGTGGATTTCATATTGTTTTATGTAACTAGCCACATATTAATGACTATATAATGTAACTATAGTGTTTTTAGCAAAAAGAAGACCAAAGTAGTCGCAAGAACTGAACCAATTTGCCATCTGATATGGCAGCAGCCGTATTTGATTTGGCAACCTCTGTGACCTCCCGACCTAAATATTTCGGGTTTAACATTTGTTTTAATAATTAACTTTTTCAAATGATGAAATATGAAAGAGAAATACTACCTGATCTTCCTCAGAGATGCCCTTGTCAGAAAAAGGGCTTCTTAGATAACATGCAGGCTTTGACATTTTTTATCTAGCAGCTAGCCTGATTTGGAAACCCCAGGTTAAATCTCGCTTACCCGAACCTTGAAATTGGCTTTTTTTCTGGAAACCTAAAAATATCTTGAATATCTCAAATTTTGTGTTGCAAAATCATGCCATTTAGTATTCAAGGGTTACATGTAATGGTGATCATGAACATTTTACTACATTGAAATATACAGAGTCTGCAGAATCTGCAGTGCAGATATAATTGCAGACCTTCCATGGGGACTGACCTATTGGCTATGAGCTACCATGACTGACTACATTTAATTCATCAAGTTTGGTAATGCTCCCTTGTATCATCTGGTGTTGGATCTGGCAACCAGTGCAAAAATTACCATCTGCCAAAGGCTTTGGTTGACCACTGGTGGAATCATCAAATCTGTTAAACACGAAAGACAAAATTTATGTATTCTAAAATATTAAATTCCAACCAGATATTCAAATTCTTAAATTAAAAAATTTAAATCAAGTCCCCATACCTACCTGAAAAATGTTGTTTCTGATCTGGCTTATTTCTTTACAAAGTCCTGATATGCTTTGCACTTCACAATGTTTCTGTTGCAGTTTGCTTATATCTGTGCTTGGGTCAATTTCAGGACAAAAATCTGCAGTGCCTTGCATCACCTGTAGCAACATATTACATACCTTCAACCTCCTCTGTGCTCACCTGTTTCCAAGCCAACATTTTGGAAAGCAAGATTCAACACTGACTTTATGCGTTCCACAGGATTTGACCAACTTTGACCTGCAGCTCAACGAGCCGCTCTCCCAGGGGCCACTATCAGCATGTCCACATTCAAAGCAAAAAAGACCAATCAGTGATTTCTGACCTGACCGACCTCGTATATTTTATGCGGCGATCCGAACCACTATCGGTGTAGAGCAAAACTGCATTGAGCTTGTCCTTCTCTGTGCCAGTTTATGGCCAGAAACGGCCATGTTTGAATGGAGACATCCTTGTAAGATGTGCATGGTGGCCTAACCAGCACTCTCCTCTGTAGAAGGAGTCATCCTTCATCCTGATATTACAGAAGGATTCAAATTTCCTTCCCTTACTTGTGATCGTGCTTCTTCTGCAATCACAGTAGTTGATGGTGCCCATCTATTTCTTTCTGCTTACTATATCTATTTGACTCAGACAACATAATAACTGATCAAGGTCATTTTTTCCAAAGTTGTTTTGGACTTGGTCTTGTTTACAATTACAGCCGCCAAAGAATTAACAATGATTTATTTCATTTGAGTAAGATTAAGTCATGAATTAGCACATAAAATATTTATAAAATAGTCTAAGTAACATTATATAAAATATACTTTTGTGTGCATAGCTGGTATTGCAAAGAATAGAATTTCATAGAACCGCGAGAATGTTCTGGTCTGGAGGTTACTGAGACTAGGAGATCAAACTAGCCTAACTCAAGGTTATATGTGTCTGGCTTATAGATGGCTGCCCTACTGTATCTAACAGGCCGCAGTGCTGTGTGTGGGTGATGGCTATGACATTCTAATATGGGAACCTTGGAGCTGAATCCATAATCATTACCATAATGTACTATATTTAGCACATGACTCATATAGAGAGGCCAGATCTTTCCTAGTAGTTTTTGGAGAGGATATATATATAAAGCTCTGTGAGAGAAGAGGAGGCAGAGTATCGCAACTCATTGACTCCCAGGGGAGTTTTTCATAACATCTTGCCCAGTTATTAGCATAGTTTCCAAGTTGACAGTGACAGTATCACAGTCTAGTACAAGTCTTCCATCATACTGACATTGTCATAGTAGTCCTCATCTCCAACATTTCGTTCCGATTGGGTGGTAGCCGGTTCGGTTTCCGGATTTCGTGTCTCTTGAGTTATCCCAGGATAACAAGCTACAGCACTTTTTGGACCTTTTATATTAGTCGACCTCCGAGCTTCGGGAGGTGATTAGGGATCTAGTTTTTTTCTTCATTAAGGACAAGTCGTCCGTGACACGTCCCACTATTGGAAATTGATTTTTAAAAACGCTGGGGAATATTCGCCAGACTCTTTGCAAGTACGGCATCTTATTTTAATCCTCTCGCTGCAGCCCGCGTCGCGCCACACAACCCAGGTTAAAGTTTACAAAAGTGTAGTATTTTCATAATTAACAACTTTATTAAGATAATCTTTTATTATTGATCCTAATCGATGTTTGAATGAGATTGATTTAAACACAAAACAATTAAAATAATACTTTGTTTTAAAATTTGTAATGCAAGTTCAAAGTGTATTGTCTGTTATTCAGGAGTGTTTTGACAATCCCGTAGTTTCTGGAGGTGGTTTGGCCTTGGTCAATGTGACCGTAACAAAATTGTGGGCTACGTGTCGGGAAATACACTGTAAAAAAAATACAGTAATTTTGAACAAATTTGGGGGTGGGGGGTGATTGTGTGTTTAACTTTCTATCTGTTCTGTATATTGTTTATTTTTTTGACAGAATTGTTCAACACGATGGCGTTAACGCAGAAGATTTTGTTAAACGATGTTCCGTGGGAGAAGTTTGATGTGCTCAAAGCCAGACTTAATGGATTTGGCCAAGTATTATGGGATGAAGTTAGCCTTCCATGAGGAAACAGTTACTTAAAAATCAGTTGAAACAATTTGTGAAAAGATTTGGGGTAGAAGAGGGATGTTTGGAAAACTAGTGGAATTCAGGATGTGTCAGATAGTGCTTTGAAAATGAAAACCAGTTGGAAATGCAAATGCAAATAGAAATGACAAATTGGCCTAGAACGCAAAAGTTAGCACAGGAAGAACAAAAACAGATAATGTTTGGCTTTTGAACAGCAAAAGTTAGTCAACCGGAAGAAAAAGAAAGTACAAGATAGGTTCGCAATGGCAGAAAAGGAGGCAAGACAATTACAAATTAGAGCAGCAAAACTTGAAATTAGAAAAATCACTAAAACGCAGGAACTAGATGACGATTTACAATGGAACAAAAGAAAAAGTATGTACGACATTAAAAATTGGAACAAAAAGAAAAGATGACGATAAAAATGGGAACAGAAAGAAAAGAAGATATGTTACCTCATGGAGAAGAATGAAGTTTGCATAAATTGAAGCCAAACAAAATTAGAACAAGAAAAGTAGAAAAGGTACACAGGCTCCCCCTCACACTCAGGTTTTGATGCCACCCTAAACATCAAAATGGTTCCGACATTTAGGGAGACAGAAGTTGACAAGTCTTTTTTGCACTTCGAGAGATTGCCGAAAGTATGAAGTGGCCTAAATAGCAGATGGACAACAGTTACTTTACTTCAACTGGTGTTTTATTGGGAAAGCAGAGAGATCACTCCTGCCTATCAATTGATCAGGGCAGTACTATGAAGTAGTAAAGAGTCTATTCTTAAGGCCTATAGTTATTGGCCCGAGGCGTATAGGCAAAATTTCGGGTGCGAAAAAACTTGCAGATCAACCTCATGTCGATTTTGCTAGAGTTCAGGAAAAATTTGGGATCGGTGGCTGATTTCCAAGGAAGTGAAACAAGAGTTCATCAACTATAGGCAGTTGGTTTTATTGAGTCAATTCAAACAGTTCATTCATGCCGACTATTAAAAAAAAATCTTTGGATGAACGCGATATCAAAGATTGAAAAATGCAGCAGCAACAATATCAGATGGATTACCCCTCACACTACGTTGAGTTTCCAGCCAATAAGTATGGGTGGGCCTAGTAAGTCAAGTCAGAATACAAGAGTTGTTTATTCAAATACCATATGCTGTACAAAGTAGAAATCATTCCAAAATCATGGTACTACTAAAGAAGGAAACGTCAAGTTAGGTTCCTCCAGTCAGGGTAATAAGGGTCCTTCTAGTTACCAAACCAAAGTCCAGGGAATGGTTTTAAGTCAGATGTGACTTGCATATATGCCAGGATTCAGGTCATGTTGTGCAATTGTTGGAAGTTGATGGAAAGCAGATGGCAATGAAGCAGAAGTCTGCTCCCACAGGTTTGTGCTGTATCCCTTAGACCACAATTTAGTTCCCAGGCTATTAACGAAAGATGCTGATTCTGGAGAAATTGGAAGACTTTGAACCATTTGTTTTGGAGGTTCCAGTGTCGCTTGAGGGTGACAAAGTTTGATCCAATCCTATAAGATCATGCGTGACACATGGTGCCCATCAGTAATTTTGGAGGGGTCATTGCCCTTCTAGTGAAGTTTAGCTCAACAGTGCGAATGCTTTGAATCCACTGTATAGGTTGGATATTACTAGTGTCCCTCTTCACAAGGGAATTTGAAGTCGATTTGTCGTCAGGTACAGTCCATAGTAGGACTAGGCCTGAACTTCCAGTCCAAGGGTGTGTTTCAATTTTATTAGGGATGATTTGGCAGGCGGGAACGTACATCCCGAACCATTGTTACCCCCACTCCCTGCACAGAAATAGCTATTGAGATAAGAATAGTACATTTTTTATCCAGCCTTGTCAGTTACTAGGATTATGGGCCTAGAAAGCCAATGCTTGAAGCAATAGTTGATATAGTAGGAAGACCTGTCACCCAAATTTAGATTTAGAGGACACGTTCAATAGACAAATGAGATGAACCAGTTCAACTTCCTCTTTCAGGGGAGATAGGTTTCTCCCAAACAAAAGTCAGGCCCTAGCAAGTGCATAGGGGATATGAGGATGATCCTTGAGTCATAACAAGGTTTAGTTTCTTGAACAGGATAATTATCCTTCACTCAAGAACTTATCAAAGGGCAGTAACCCGCAGGATGCTGAGACGTGTCCTGTGTGTTTTTTACAAACCAATGGTGTGCTGATGAGGAATGGAGGCCACCTGATGCTCCAGCAAATGATGAAGTGGAAGTGTTCACAGGTAGTTGTCCCAAAGGTGTCTTCACAGGGAATTCCACATCATTGCCCATAATGTCCTATGGCATGTGTGACATTTAGTAGTCAAGAAGACACATGATAGGATTTCTGAACCACTTTTTGGGTGGCCTACCCTTCGAAAGGATGTTTTTCTGAATACTGTAAATCTTTGTCATACTTGTCAAGGTCCCGTTGGCAAGCCTATCAGAAAATCCCGCCCGCTCCTCTGAACGATACGGCATTTCTGAATAGCCATTTAGTCGGGGCATAGTTGACTGTGTATGACCTCTCCCTAGGACCTAAGTCGGGTAATCAGTAACTACTTGACATCATGTGTGGCTCTACCAGGTTTCCTGAGCCATATCCTTGAGGAATATTAAGGCTAAAAAACCGTAGTGAAGGCTTTGACCAGGTTTTTCACTCTTGTAGGGCTACATAAGTCAATTCAGTCAGCTCAGGGGTCAAAATTTTACATCTGGCCTATTACAGCAAGTGATGTATGAGGTAGGGATATAACAGTACTTCCAGTGCTTACCATGCCGAGTTCCAAGGAGCTTGGAAGATTCCATCAAACTCTAAAGAAACTAGGATATGACTTACTGTTTGGATTTGTGAGACAGGACTGGGATGAGGGAGTTCACGTGTTATTTTGTGCTGCAAGGGAAGCATTTCAGGAACCCTATGGTTGCACTTCCCTTTGAGTTGTTTTTTTGGGCGTACAGTTTTCGCGGTCCCTTGAAACTCCTATAGGAGAAGTGGCTGAATGATGAAACTGATACCACCCTTTTGGACGAGTTTCCAAATTTAAAAGTATAGGCTCAATAGGCAATGAAATTGCCTAGGGGGAATTTGAGAAGAAAGCCCAGACCAAAATGAAGAAGTGGTAGGACCAAGATGCCAAAGTAGGGTCTTTATGCCAGGAGACCAATGTTATCTTGTCCAATCCCTTTTACATCCCCTGCAGGCCAGATACATGGTCCCTATACAGTAGAGTCAAAGGTAAATGAAGAAGTTGACTACAAGTCAATAACGCAGATAGTGCCGTAAGATTAGGCATTATGCCTGTAAATATGTTGAATGATTATGTAGGTAGAAATGATGATGGCAGTGCAAAAACCAGTGTGCTCCTGTAATCTATGTCTGATGAAAGTTGCACATGATGAAAATCAATGAATCTGAATTGTAAATAATGCAACAATGATGCAAGTCAGCATGACTATCCAATCAATTGGCAAAATGCCAGATGTGGCCAAAGTTTTGGATACAAAACTAGGCCATCTTCAGAAAATTCACAGTGGAAATCAATCGTTGATTCATGAGTTTTGAGGATATTTTTTCCTGATGTCCCTAGTAGAACCCTTGCTGCTTATCATGCTGTATGTGGTGATTGTGCACCAATCAAACAGCACCCTTACAGGAGTAATCCTCTGAAGAAAGAAAGATCTCACACAAAGAGATAGAGTACATGTGGGAAATCAAATAATTGAAGCAAGCAAAAGTGAATGGAGTTCCCCATGTATTTTTGGTTCCAAAACCTGATGTTCCCTTAGTTTGTGACAGACGTCAGAAGGGTAATCAATGTTCAATGACTGATTCATTTCCAATACCTCTTATTGATGATTGCATTGACAAATTGGCAATTCACAGTATGTCAGCAAGTTTGACCTTTTGAAGGGGTATTGGCAGGTTCCCCTTACTGATCGTGCAAAAGAGGTCGGCATTTGCAACTCCGATGGGCTTTTTCAGTATCGGGTTCTGCTTTCGGTAGGAAAAACGCACCGGCAACCTTCCAAAGAAATGGTAAAAGTCAATATTTTGCCGCATAGACGGCTGTGAAGCCTATGTTGACGATTTGATTTGTATACAGTTCAGTCTTTGGGACCACACATTGGGCCCTCCATCCCTTGTTTCAGAAGTTGTCTGAAAACAAATGACAGTCATTTGGTCAAAAGAGTGAGTTTTTGCCATGCCAATGTCCTTTTATGCCATGTAGTAGGTCCAGGCAAGGTCAAGCCTGTCAAGGCTAAAATTGAAGCAATAGAGAAGTTCCCCACACCTAGTTCCAGGGAAGAACTTCAGAGATTCTTAGTTAAATTGCTGGAATTACAGGAATTTTGTCCAAACTTTCAGATATTGCCAGTCCTTTGACAAATTTTGCTAGCCAAATGTCAAATTTGTTTGGTCGCAGGAATGTGATAATGTAGTTTCCAGAAAATCCAAGCCATACTTATTAGTGAAACACAGTTCTGATTGCACCGACTTTACAGAACCCAATTTCAAGTTGGCCATAGATGCCAGTGACATAGGGTGTGGTGGAGTTTCTTATGCAAGAAGGAGAGAAACGGAATAGAACACCCTAGTTCGTATTCTCCAAGAAAGTTTACAATCAACCAAAGAATTACTCAACGATTAGCAAAGGAAGTGTCTTGCTCTGATTTGGGCATTAGGGCATTTTGATATATATTTGGGCACCACAGTGCACGCTGTGCTTGTTTTCACAGATCACAACACCCTCACCTTCATCCACATGGGGGTGGGAAGATAGACAAACAATAATCATAGGCTAGTGAGGTGAGTTTGACCTTGCAAGAGTTCAACCTAGACATCAGACAAATCAAAGGCCAGATCATGTGGTGGCTGATGCCCTATCTAGACTGTTATTATCATGAACAATACGCTTTTTAAAGGAAAGTGTAACATTGTGAATAAGTTTTAGTAAAGGAAGTTTAAAAATATTAAGAGTTTTAAATGGTTTACGAAAGTTTGCTTTTCAATCAAACTTCTTTCTTTCTTTAAGAATGGGGAGGGTGGTTTTACAGCCCCAAGAATAACATGATTTCTTTCAATTTGCGTAAGATTCAGTCATGAATTAGCACATAAAATATTATAATTAGTCTACAGTACAATGATATAAATTACCTGTTTGTGTCATAGCTGGTATGTGCAAACATTAGAATTCCAGAGAACCGCGGAGAATTTCTGGAGGTTACTTGCGACTAGGAGAATCAACTAGCCTAACTCAAGGTGATGGGTGTCTGGCTATAGATGGCGCCCTACTTATCTACAGGCACAGTGCTATGTGTGGGTGATGGCTATGAACTCATTCTAATAGGGAATTGGGAGCTGAATCCAGAATCATGACATAATGGACTATATTTAGCACATGACTCATATAGAGAGGACCAGATCCTTTGTATTGTTGGAGAGGATATTAAGCTATGGTGGAGAGATGAGAGAAGATGAGGCCAGAGGATCGCAACATCATTACTCAAGGAGAGTTTTCATAACATCTTGCTCCAAGTTATTAGCAGAGTTTCAAAGTTGACAGTGACAGTAATCACAGTCTAGTACAAGTATTCCATATAGTGGGACATTGTCATAGTAGTTTCAGCTCCAACAGTTTTAGTCCGAGTGTGGAGCCGTGTTCGGTTTACGTATTTCGTGGCCTCTGAGTATCCAAGGATAACAAGCTACAGCACTTTTGGACTTATATTTAGTCGACCTCCAGAGCTAGGGAGTTATTAGGAGTTAGTTTTCTTCAAGTAAGGACAAGTCGTCCGTGGCCACGTCCCACTATTGGAAATTGGGAGTTTTACGCTGGAAATATCCCAGGACTCTTTTGCAAGTTCGGCATCTTAAATGTAATCTCGCTGCAGCCCGTGTCGCGGAACACACAGGTTTCAGTAAGTTTAGTAGTCATAAATTAACAACTTTATTATAGATAAATCTTTGATTATTGCTACTATTTGATGTTTGAATGAGATTGATTTTAACACACCAATTAAAATAAAATACTTGGTTTTAAAATTCTATGTAATCAAGTCACAAGCTGTATTGTCTAGTTTTATCAGGAGTTGGAATCCGTAGTTTTGAGGTTGGTTGGCCTTGGTCAAGTGGACCGTAACCTTCATCCATAGTAGCCATCAGATGGACGCATTTTACTTTGGGATGGTAACCGCTGTGGTACGGCACCTACCTATTTCCCTTCCGGGGCGAGAATTCTTAGTATTTTAAATTATTTTTGTTATTATTTTAACTTAATCCGCATGTTAAGCCAGATGTATTAATATTTTAAACATTGCGATGCACAGGACTGGGCTTGTTTTGTTTGATTAATCATTATGTAAAGTGTTCATTGGGAATTCATATATCAAGTGGCGTGGGTGGTGTCTCCCACGCAAAGCGTTGGAAAACCCTTTCTCATACTTCAGGTTGAGTTGGCATTCCCAGGCTATAGCTTTATTGTCGGCCAACTTAATGCTGACTCGGAGACGTGTATAATGAATGCAGTAAGTGCATTGCAGAGAGTTATGTGATTTTGTCTTAGAAGTCTATGTTTGGTACAGTTCTTGGTCATAGTATGGAGTTAGATTCATTCTTGAAATGCCCTTGGCATGAAGGAATATTTAGACATTTTTCTTGGGAAAATCTCTTCGGTGATGGATTTGTTGCTTCTTGTAGGCCATCCCTGATTGTTTCTGCCCGATGTTTGTGCTGTTTGAAAATGCTCCCCTACATTATGCCCACCATGTGTTAATGATTTTGTACACATTGTGGAGGCTTCGGTGAGACAACTTCCCCATTCAAGGTCTTTAATCATGTTTGTGACACTACTAGTCTGTCGTAGTACCTTAAAAATCTGACAGCTTTGCTTTGGACCCCCTCAAGTTTCTGGATATACTTTTTTGGACAGACCCCATGAACACTTCTGTTACCAAGGTTGGTCTAAAGTTTTGTAAGTTATTCTTGACATGGTTTGAGCAAAACAAACAGGTTGCATTTCATTAGCCCAAGTACTCTATTTGCCTTGTTAACAATCTTATTATTGTGGACACTTCCAGTTGAGTTGATTGTCAAGTTTCACTCTAAGGTAGCGGATGTGACTGGCACAACCTTGTAGCTGCCACCATCCCCAGGTATTAAACAAAGAAGAGTGATGTATTCACTGACTAGATCAATGAATGGATTTTGGATGCCCTTGCTGTGATAAAAGATAAACTGCAAGCCGTTCATTCGTGCTGTGCAATGGTTATTTTAAAACGGACAACATAGCATGGGAGTTTCCGTAACCTGACCCCTTTGACACACTATTTAAATTTTTATGACACACTTATTAATTTCGGGACACACTCAGAATAAACCACATGTTTCTTCCATTAAGGTTCCGAATTCATAAGTTGTGGAGAAGGAAAATAAAAGTGTGTAGATTGGTCATGTTACGGGAACTCCCACATAGCATGCTTCGGGGTGGGCGGCTAATGGGAAGCCTTTATAAGCGGTTGAAAAAAGTTTGGGTGGCATGGGCACTTATAAGACTATACAGTACTTGACTTTGGTGCAGCATTACACCTGGCACAAAAAAGTATTTAGGCATGTTTTTCGATCAGTATTGTGCCAAAGTCTCAGGCCATTTTGAAAGTTTCGACATATACATGTTGTTGCTAGGTCTTGCTCTTAATTTTCACATCTCGCTTGTAACAAAAGTGTGCGAAATGGTGAGATAGAACACAGAAAGACGCAAAACCCCAAAACCAAAAGTTGCAGTTTTGGGATTTTTCAATGGCTTTGCAGTGTACTGGGAAACGAACATGCGGACACACATCAATATTGCAAGTAGGGCTTTCTCGCTCATTCAGTCGGAAATCGTCTTTGTGTCAAAATCAATACACACGTGATTTGGTGTACCACACAGGGACCATTAAAAAATCCAAAAACTGCAAACTTTTGGTTTGGGGGGTTTGCGTCTTTCGGGCTCTCTATCTCAGCCATTTTTGCAAGTTTTTACAAGAGAGGGTGTGGTGTTAATGAAAGAGCAAGACCTAGGCCAAAACAAAAGGTATATTTCGAAAATTTCAAAATGGTCGACTTTGGCACAGTAATGATCGAAAAACATGCCGAGATCTTTTTGTGCCAGGTTGTATATGAATCTCTATCTGAGCTGTTCAGAGTACTTTTGTGCATAGCATGTGACAAAATCACCTTTTTAAAGGAGATAGAGCTGGGGGGGGGAACTAACATGGGAAAGTGAAAGTGGTACGGGCACTGACATTGTAAAGTGGTACGGGTATATATCGGCCCTTCAGACTCTTTTTCATTCGTTGATAAGCATATTCAGTTCTTAAGGTCACTTTTGGGAAAATTATTGCCTTCAAGAGCTAAATTTTAGCCAAAATCTCCAGCTTCCAAGACAACTATTTCTTACAAATTTTAGTCCACGCCCCTACTTCAGCGGAAAAATCAGGGCTCCATAGACGACAACAAATGTTAAAGCATAACAAATTTTTATTTTCCTATAATTATACCCATCAGTGCTCCAGTAAAGGACACCAGCAGAGTGTTTTTCCAAGCTGCAGAAGCACAAACATCTTCCATCTAAGCTGAGAAACAAGTTGCGACGGGACCGAAGACAGCGCACCTCATGCTTCCACACAAACTAGAGCAATGGACAAATAAGTGTTATGTGGATCAGGTTAGGAATCGTTTTACGGGAGCTTACTGGTTTGCTTTGTTCACAAAAGTAATGGTGAGCTACTGCTCTTTTAAGACATGCGTTTTTTATTTAATCGGAAAGATACCGATGCGTGTCTGTGTGTGTGCATCTCTCTCTGTGGGTCTGTGTCTGGATTGGGTGTGACGTGTATGTATGTCGTCTATCTTCTATATCTTGTGGTTCGATATGTTAAACTTTTAGTTGAGACTTTTTAATTGGACATGCATAACTTGTAGTGTAAAACATGGATGAAATTGAGGTATAAAAGTAAGGCACTATTCAGTGATCCACCCAAATGAGTCAAAAATATTTGAAATTTACAGGAATAGCTTAGAGCGAAAGGATAAGTCTGTAGAATCCCATAACATTGACAGAAAAGGAAGAAAACAGCAATATTCAAAGGTATGATCCCATTCAATGTTGTGTTGTAGAAGTGTCGTGATGCGACAATAAGGAATAAAATATCTGATTTTAATAGTCCTTAAAGGGTGTGATGGTCGATTTAAGTTTAATATATAAAGTTTTATCTTGAAAGAATGGCCTTCACCAAAAATCCCCAATCCGTACAGTTTCTCGCCAATATTTCAATCCATTTTGATGTGAGCGCAGAAAAGTGATTTTTGTGGAGTCCCATAGGTACTGTGTAAATAATATTGGTCGACCAAAATGGAGGAAAGTTTCACTCATAACTTTCCCAAACCAAAACATCATTTGGCCCTAAGATTTCACAGGGTAATGAGAAAAATAGAGCTTTATTCTGATACCAAAATTTCAACCACTTCCGGTAAAATATGGGGGTCTGGGGACGAGGGTTATTAACCAATGGGCCATGGACCTTTTAATAGGCTGCGTTGGGTCTTTTCCAACTTATATCCTCTTGTTTACAAAATCTGGGTTTTTGATGATTTTTTTGACTTTTTTATGATTTTATCAAATCAGATAGTGCCTTAAGAAAAGGTATAGAATTAAGGCCACTTCAAATATAATTTGTGTGTCTTTAACTTTAAAAGTCAACTAGAACAAAAAGCCAGTCATCTATAGGGCCTAACGCTCTATTCCAAAATCTGAAATGAATTGGGATTTTGTTATGACTAGTAACATTAATGTGTAATTGTGTAATATTTATACACAGTACATAGAATTACTGTGTTATAACAAAAAATCGGGATCCTGATTATTACAAAGTTGTGATTGTTCATATGAAACACTTCTATTTGAGTTAGCTATGTCACACAGTGATAGTATATGGACCACGATTGTTGCATATGCAAAACCACATGATTGTGTGAAAATTGAGTGCGCCATCATATCGGGAAATTGCTGGAGTAAGTCAGCTTTTGAAGCAACAACCCCTTCTTCCAATTATTACTGTTGCCCGTCATCATTTTTTTAATAAAACCTATTGTGATATTATAGGACGGCGACTGTGGCGGAGTAGGTGAGAGAAGTTCAAGATCCGAGGCAAAACTCACATCAGTGCTCGCTCGATTTACTGAAGAGGAGTGGACAAGAACCCGAAGATGAAGAGGATAAAAACGTCCTGACGATAGAAGATGGAAAGCAAATGGGTAGATGTCTCTCTTGTACAGTTTATGACGAGGGGTTGCATTTGGGGATAGCAGTAGCTCCATTACAGGGATCTAGCAAGATAATAGGAGGGCTGGGGTTGGGCACTCCCAGGGGCGTTACGAGGCAGTCGATCCAGAGCAGGGTTCACATTAGTGTGCCGTTTTTGGTCTATGGACGACTTTCCAAAGGTGGACGACATTTGGTCTAGATAGAGTAAAAGTTTGGTCTTGGACGCAAAAATCTAAGCCAATTGAAACTATACAAAATCACCGAGTTTGCTCTGGCAACATGGTCACACTATTGTATCATTTCATCAAACAAATCATTATTTGTACTATTCACACATGTAGGCAAATTGTTTAAAAATTAAAATATGGGTTTTTTAAAATTGACTGTATTTACATCTTGTTATGTAGTTCCACTTACCTCTCATGTCCCAAGGGTATTCAAGACTCAAGATTACTCCAGAGTTCTTTGGAGTTAAGGGTCATCAGGGTAATTAACTTTACAATATGGCCCAGTCAGTTTTGGAAGATTGGATGTGTAGGGATTGTTTGCAGTCATTAAAGGTGGCAACAAAGAGATTTCACGTCCTCAT